>JAJONR010003093.1:0-66876 GCA_029582245.1 Solanum etuberosum | reverse complement strand
CCCCCAATAGGACCCTAGTTAGTTTAGGTGTGTCTCTAGGATTTCGGTCATAATCTAGGGGTACTTGTGCTTTAAGCCTAAGAAATACATAAAAACTAACAACATTTCAAGGAAAGTCAAGTATTATTTTTTTTTAAAAAAAAACAACATAAGAGAAAATGTAACAATTAAAAATACATAAATATAATATAATTTTCCTAATAAAATGGTCAAGCTTTAATTTTGATCTTCAAAAAAGTCTTCAACTTCCAAATGAGTAATATCACCTAGGTAATAAAATCATCATTTTTCAAAGCTAAATTCACTTCAATATTATCATCATAATTTTTTGAAGGCTTTACTTTAGCTTCATTTTAATAAGTGAAGTGTGACTTCACTCAGATATTAGAAGAAAATATATCAATTTCTTTTCTTTTTTTCTGAATGAATTTTGGTAAAGCTTAGAAAAATGTCTAGGCACCTGATATTCATTCTTTCATTGACTTTTCATGTCACAATGATGACAGTTATCTCATGAAGGATTTATTTGAGAACGTATACCGTTCTTTCTTTTATTGTGACTATCGCCAGAACGATTGTTATATCTTTTATTATCATTTTCACGCGCACACACATTATTATTATCTTAAATTTTCTTTTATCTTCTTTTAGACTAGCCATGCTTCTACTTTATTTGCTTTTGGTAATGAAGCAGTTTCAGTGTGATGATTTTTATGATTTTTTAATAAAAAGAGTATCATGTTGCTCAACTATGCACAAGAAGACATGAGATCAAATTACAATACTTTTTAAATTCTCTATAATGATATTGTTGTTGTAATACCGTATTTGAGGCATGAAAATACTAAGAGTCTTTTTAACATATTGTCATCTTTTATGTCATTCCAACATAATTTCAATTGTGAAGTAATTTTGTATACAACATAGTTATAATCATCTATAATTATAAAACCATGTAATTGTAAGTGAATTCACTCGTAACGAGCCTCTGGCAATATCTTTTTCTTAAGATGGTCATATCTTTTCTTCAAATCAGTCCATAATTCAAGTGAATCGTTCATTGTGAGGTATTCAACCTTCAATCTTTCATCCATATGATGATTAATGAAATTTATAGTCTTCACTTTGTCTTGGCTTGACGTTGCATTATCCACGAGTAATAGTTATAACAAGACCTTTAACGTGTAGGTGAGTTTTAATATTGAAAGCCCATACTAAGTTTTTTTTTCCTCAAAAATATCAAGTACCACAAATTTAAATTTTGATAAATTCAACATAATAAAAACTATCGTAAAAAATCAATAAGTTAGAAATAGTAACAAGTCAAGTTTTGTACAAAAGTAGCTTTAACCTAATCATAATACCAACCCAACAATTAATTGATAATAGGGACAAAATATGAAGCAAAAATTTTCATCAAATTGAAATGTTACTGCCTAATAGCTTCAAAATTAAATTTTATATTTGCATACGATAAGTTAGATGAAGTGTTACGCACAAACAAATCATATTAGGATTAAAATAATTAAAAGTAACCGATCAAGGATTAAGAAGACAAACTCATATAGAACTACAACTAAATTTTATGCAAACAAATTGCATTTGATCATATCTTGTGGATGAAAGGAGTAGAAAATTGAACTTGGAGCAAAATTAGAATTGTGTTGATCCACATGCTGTAAAATCAAAAACAAGAATAACAATTAAAAAAAAAAAACAAGAAAAATAATATAAATACCTTTCTTTTTTCTTTCAAGTGTATCAAACATCCTTAACAATACCTCTATATATGATTATAGTGAGGAACATCAAAGGTATTATAAATATAACATTCATATTTGAAAAAGGTGAAAAAAATATGAAATTATGAAGGGAAAAGGTTCAAATATGCCATTAAATTTTGGGAAAAGATTCATTTATGTCATCCGTTAAAAGTTTGCCGTTTGAGAAAAGGCTCATCCATGCCATTATATTTTAACTCTGATTTTGCAAAACCATTTTTACACATGATCAATTATAACTCGGTCACGTCATTAATTTTAATTTTAATTTTTTTTAAAAATCCAAAATTCTAAAATCATTTGTGGAATTAAAAAAATCCACCCGTATTTCAAAAAAAAATTCCAAAAAAAGAAACCAGTTACAAAACTTCAAAATTTTGCTTTGATTCGTGTTTTGTTGTTATTTTTTACTCTAAATCTTTGTTCCCGGGTGTTCTTTTAGTCTATAATCAAATTTTCAAGTGGTTTGGAGTTGTGGAGAAAATTCTATCATTAAAGGATGTTGTAGTTTTAAAACTTTGAAGAAATTTCAAGTGACTCATGTTCAGTTAGGTTGAATTCGAGCTCAAGGATATTGAGTTTTGGTATCTAGCTCGGAGAGAAGCTACTCTTGAATTTTGAGGTGATTTCCTGAAGAATTGATGAAGTTGGAAATTTAGGAGTTCTCGGTGTTCGTCATGTGGTCTTAAGAAAAACGAAACAAAAAGAATACATTTGATCTAAAACCCCAATGAAAAAATTGTTTAGGATTTTGTTGAGATAAAAAATGATTTTACAAAATCGGAGTTCAAAAATAATGGCATAAATGAATGTTTTTCAAACAACAATATCATAAATTAATCAAACTTTTCACAAATGTCAGTTATAAATAATCAATAAATAAATAATGAAGATATGAATATTATTACTACTCAACAAACAAAAAGGAATAATGATCGTCCACAACTACAAATATTATTTACAACATGTGCTACTTTATATCTACATTCTATTTTTATAGTCATGGAGATCATTTTTTTTTCTCCGATCACTTAAGAGCATCTTTTTTTTAAAAAAATTGTTCTATAGTTCGTGGCTTACGTATCCTAATTACTAGCCCATATTATTATTATTATTATCATAAATATAGTATTAATTTTAGTCCTCCAAATCTGCACCTCTTGTAACCAACCACTAGAAGGACCCACTACCTCTCTCTATCACTACTGCTTCGGGTACCGAAAAGCCCACGTTGAAGACCCCATTTCTCTTCATGATTCCTCAATTCTGACCCCAATTTCAATCTCCTTTTTCTGGTATTTCGTTTCTCCATTTTCTTTCTGTAACGCTACAAGAAACTGATGAGCAATACGTTTTTGTGTATATCTATCTTTTGTTGTTCAATATTTGGTCAAAATTAACATCTGTGTTGTTTCAGGTGCTAAGCTGCAAGGTTGGTTTGTTTTGGACCTGCAGCCATGGATGCTTCTTCCTTTGAAGGTAACAATGGTGAATCATACAATTTCACAGGAGTATTATTTGGTTTGTCACACAAAGTCAAATCAAGTTTCGATAATTGATCAAATTAAGAAAAAATGAATTGGGATAGAGGAAGTAACCGTTAAATTTTCTGATCTGTTTATTTTTCATCCTGCTAATGTGTTGCTGATAACGGAATGGTGTTGATCCCATCTCTTTTTTTTTTCTTTTATATAATTAATATTTATTATCTCTTGCATATTATAGTATGAAATTTAGTTACTGTTTCATACGTATAAAAAAAATAGTTTTTTATTCTTTCTCACATTGTGATTTATTTTTTTTGGTTTACTGAAATGGGTGTTAGGATTGGTGGTTACCTACTTACCTACTCTTCTGGGGTATGTATTAGTTATATTTGGAAGATGACAACTATGCCATTTTTTCTTTGCCTACTGTGTTGTAATCCTTCACATTTTATAATTTAGAAAAGGAGGATCACCTATGAGGACAGTTGAATTATGGAGGTGATTACTACCTTATGATGACACAATCATATTATATGATCAGTTTGGAATTAATCATGGAAATTGAGTGCTACTATTATGTGAAGTCAAACTAGAAATAGCTAAAGAATTTACCTTTTCTGGTCTTTTTTCTTTTCTACACTTGTACAAATGATCTTTTTGATTTTTTTCTTCCTCTTAGCAGTTATCCGTGCAGAAAAAGGATTTTGTTTTTTAGTTTTTGTGAGAAGAGGATATATCTTTTGGTGAGAAGATTGTTGAAAATTTAAAGGGAGAGGAACAATCTCCAACAGATTGTCATCGGTGTAGAGAAAACATATGATTAGAAGGCCATAAGTCTTTTAGTGAATGCTTATGAAATAATGATTTCACATGAAATGTATAAATGGGGAAGACATGTAATCAATGGATCTTTGACAAGTGTAAAAAACAATGAGAGTAGATATGGAGAAATTTTCTATAACTGGATTTGCACCAACTTACAACAACATACCCAATGTTCCCAAAGGTAGGGTCTAGGGAGGGTGGGAGGGAGGGGTGTACACAGACCTTACCTCTACCTTTGTGAGGTAGAGAGGTTGTTTCTAATAGACCCTTTGCTCAAGTTGAAAAATTGCATGTATAAAAGCCTTCTTGAGTATTGCACCAACTTATCCAAACTTCTATTATTTTCACACTAGAGATATGGTTTGAGCTTATAATTATAGATTCACTAACCTTTTTTATACAAGATGATGTTCTATGTGCATGTATTTGCTGATAATGTTGGGCCTATTATTAATATGACCTAGTGAGCCAGTCAAAAGTTGGAATTATGGATACTTACTCAAAAGGGGAGAGTTATAAGTCAAGTAGAAGTAGGGTAAAATATATGCACTATGTAAGTATAGTACTATAAGAACAATGATGTTGAGATGAGATTAGGCCAGATTCTAACATTTAAGATGAAGACATCTCAGATATATACATTTTAGTCGTCAGGAGAATGCCTTGAACCAGCGAAGGTGTAACATATCAAACTAAAACATGATGTAAATTATTCTCTTGATAAAAAAACCCAACCTAAAACATGATGATTGAAATGGAGGAATGGTATGAAAGTGCGATTTGAATACAAAGATGTGTAAAGAAGTGAAAGACAAGTTCGATAGACAATTGTGAGACCAAGGTGTTACATAAGACTCAATGTTGGACTTTTAAGGCCCTACTACATCCTCAAAAAGGAGCACCGTAAAAATGTAAATATAAGATGGATGTTCGGTCATATAGATATAATATTAGAAATGATCACATGTAACAAAGGTACAAGTAGAACACACAAAAGATATGCTAGGATGTTTTTCTTATATGGTTTGATCATGTTTACTGGGAACTCCAAATGCACTCATCCAAATAAATTTAGAATATCATAGAGAGTGCAAATATCACTCATAGGGAATATCCTTCGAGGTGGCTCAAATGTTTTGGCCTGGAACTTTCATATTGGAGGTCTCAAGTTTGAAACCCCTTGCTTGCGATAGCAGGGGTTGGTATTCTGGGTCGAGCTCATCACACGGGGCTTGCCTAGTGCGGTTTTCCTCTCATGTGTGATTTGTGAGTTATTGCACATGAGTAGGGTTTAGCCTGTGCGCACCCAACGGGTAGTGGCTGCGGGTTCCCTTGACATAAAACAAATATAATTCGTAGGGGATAAATAGGAGTTGCCTAACATAGTTTGATCGCCCTACGTAGACTGCCATATGCACCGAATCTATAGAAGCAACACTATGATAATTGAAGGTGTTAAACGAGCATGAAGTACACTTAAATCACATGGAGGGACATTGTTTCTAAATACGTATGATATCTTGAAATCAGTGAGGGCTTTGCTTAGGATAGAACAAAAGACCTTCAACTTCTTCGAATCAAACGAAATTTTGCTAAGAGCAGAATATGGTAGAAGCAAATGACTCACATAGGTGATACCAACTAATTTGGAACTTTGGGTTAATGTTTAGTCGTAGTTATACTTATTTATGCCCCATGTCTGGTTAGGGATATATATTTATCATTTTTGTGGTAAGTGTTAGATATAGACTATAGAAAATCTCTAATTTTAGAGATCTCCAAATTTGCTTTAAAAGATAAAATATTTAGTTTTGGGACAAGATGGACCTAAATAGAGCAAAATGAATATGAGGATTCATATATCTGATCTACTAGTTTTAGTTGATCGATTGAGTGATCTCTCTTTCTTTCCTATTACTTGCATTTGATTACACGTGATGGCTTTTCTTCACATTTTCTGGTGATCTGGTTGCAGTTAAAATATGTTCCATCACTCTGGGAATCCACAAGCAGTAAGAAAATTGAACAAAATTAGCTTGAAGATCCTTCAAAAATGAGATGACATTACAAAAATAATTGTAAAATACAAGATTTAAATGAAAGAGAAGAAATAAATGTCCCAGTTTTTATTACTATGGACTTGTCCAATGTACTTTGCTAACCATAGTCATATTTATCCGATGATAATTTACAAACCTGTTTGTTTGAAGTTTTTCCTGCTTTCTTGTTCTAGGTATTGCACTTGATCCGTCAAAGTGCAGTAAATTAAGTATGGAGGAAAAGAGAGAACTAGTTTATGAATTATCAAAGCAGTCACATGGTGCCCCTGAAATGCTGCAATCTTGGAGCCGTCAGGAGATTTTGCAGATATTATGTGCAGAGATGGGAAAAGAAAGGAAGTATACTGGACTGACAAAATTAAAAATAATAGAAAACCTACTGAAAATTGTATCTGAGAAGAAATCATTGGAGCATGAAAACACATCTAATCTTGAAATGCAGCCTTCATCAGAGAGTGGCCAGAGGAGTTCCAAAAGGCAGAGAAAAGCTGAGCATCCAAGCCGTTTTCCTATTGAAGCTAATACTTCTTCAACAACAAATACTAATGTTAGTTTAGCCAATGTTGTGTACTGCAAAAATTTGGCTTGCAGAGCTAAATTAAGTTGCCAAGATGCATTTTGCAAAAGGTGTTCATGTTGTATTTGCCGTAACTATGATGACAACAAGGACCCTAGTCTATGGTTGATTTGCATCTCAGAGCCTCCTTTTCAAGGGGATTCGTGTGGGATGTCATGCCACCTTGAGTGTGCCATGAAGCACGGAAAATCTTGTATTACAACTGATAAATCAGACAAGGGCAATAATGGCACCTTTTATTGTGTATCCTGTGGAAAAGCTAATGATCTACTCAGGTAACTCTTTATATTGCCTTCTAACAGCTTCATTTGACCTTGTATTTTATGATTCCACAATAAGAAAGAGTGTTTTTTTCGCATATCATCTATATTTGTTCACATCCCATTTTTTCTTTTCTTTCTATTTTTCTGAAATTATGTGTATTATAGTTTATTTTATAAAAGTATTTTTATCGACGTCAAGGTTTTGGCTACTTAACTTTCATCTTTGGATTGATATACTGTGTTTGGGGAATAAGTAATTCCATCAACATTAAATTTATGTTAGCACTCTGGACCATTTATCACAACAAATGCTCGACATGAGCATCCGAAAAAGCCTAATTGTAGAGAGTTCAGAATCCGTTTACTCAACGTTTTTCCTGTTTTTTTCTTGAATCGCGTATGAGAATGTATATTTGCATCTCGTTTCTTCTCTTTTCCATTGGTGGTTAGACTGTAGATCATTGTGTGCACATTTTTGCTAGCCTGAATGGAAGTGCACTTTGATTTTTCTGTGTTAATCAGAGTTGTTGTTCTTATGATCAGCCGATATGGGGGCTTTCTTTTCCTTAAGGGTTCAAATTAGAAAATAGAAGGTAATGATATATGAAGAATCATATCAAGTGTCATCTATGATGTACATAGTTGTCTGTGTTCTTGCTTATGTATAATTTGACTTGATCTAAGACTTGTTCATTCAACCTTAATTTCCAAGAACTCTCAACATAGTTTCTTAGCAAAATAGGAACATTAAAGTATTATCTAGACTTTCTGTTGATCCTGTGTGCTATTTTCATTCATCATTCTCTCTTAGGGACACTCATGGTATTCCTAATTTTACAAAATGTATGGGCTAATCTGTCACTTCATCCATGTGTAAGACTCTAGCCAGACTCCAAAGCCAATTTACTGTACCATAGAGTTAGCAATGCGGAAAAAAAATCTGGCAGAATTGTATAGAAACAATCGGAACAGAAAGAAAGTTGAGGGCTGTAAGTGTTTCTTTTGTTGAAATAGTGCAGTTAGAAAGGCTTCTTATAAAAGGTTGGGTAATAGGTTGTTGTTGTTGTTTTTATACCTTTCTCAGCCTTTTGATGAAGACTAGCAAAAAGAAACAAAATACTCTTCTAGGTGCAAGGAATTAGCCTTGTTGTATTAGGGATGTTCAAAACCAAACCAAAACCAATAACCTGAATTGAGAAAAAGTTATTGGCTTATCGGTAATGGGTTATTGGTTTAGCGGTTTCGGTAATGGTTTTAATTATTATTTTTTTATATTGGGTTATTGGTTCTTAACGGTTTGAGGTTTTCTCTAAATGGGTTAACCGATAACCCGATAGTAAACTAAAAAATTACATTTATACCATTCGGTATATAAACTCCTTGACTTAATGATTAGTTTCATAATTTCATTTCTCATTGTCTCAAACTTTCGGTTATCCTACAAAGTGTCAATATTTGCTTTTGAGCAAGATACAATCCGTCAACTCATATTATTTGGTTTGCCACCTTGTTTCTAAGTGATTTTCAATGATTTTTTTGTGTGAAATCTTAACGGTTAAACCGATAACTTTCAATAACCAT
The DNA here is from genome assembly GCA_029582245.1 of Solanum etuberosum. Taxonomy (NCBI): domain Eukaryota; kingdom Viridiplantae; phylum Streptophyta; class Magnoliopsida; order Solanales; family Solanaceae; genus Solanum; species Solanum etuberosum. The sequence continues at coordinate 58,302 of JAJONR010003093.1, read as the reverse complement.
ATTGATAAATTGATTTCTTAATGGTTCTATAATTGTTTAGCATGTCTACAAATCGTTAATTGATAAACTTCAAAACCAAACCAAACCGACCGATATGTAACCTTATGTTGGATGTCTCTGGAAGGTTTCTTCCTTAATGAAGTTATGTTAGAAAGGATATTAGTGCGTAATTGTGAAGAAATGTAAATATGCTTAGCTACTTGAACTTTGAACAAATAACAACATACCTAGTAAAATCCCACGTGTGGGGTTTGGGGAAGGTGGTGTGTACGCAACCTTACCCCTACCATATGAGGGTAGAGAGTCTGTTTTTGATAGATGTTTGGCTCAAGTAAAACAAAACAAAACAAGAATGGAAAAAAGAATACAATAGAGAATACTAGTAGCACGAACAAATAATATGATAGCCACAACAGAGGAATCAACATGTAATAATAAGAAGTATAAGAAAGCAGGAGTAGGAAAAGAATACTAATACCACTGAAAGGGAAGCTAGATAGTGCAAGTACCTACTGACCTTCCACCCTAATCCTGACCTCCATATCCTCCCGTCTATGATTATGTCGTCGGTTAGATGCATATGTTTCAAATCCTGTCTAATCACCTCTCTCCAATACTTTTTCAGCCTACCTCTACCTATATTTAGTTCCACCATAGTCAACCTCTTACATATCCTCACTTGGGCACCCGGACATCTCCTCTTCATAAGCCCGAACCATCTGAGCCTCGCTTCCCTCGTATTGTCCACCATGGAGGCCACTTCCACCTTGTCCCGAATATCTTCGTTTTTAATCCTATCACTCCTAGTATGTCCACATATCCATCTCAACATCCTCATTTCTGATACTTCCATTTTCTAGACGCGCGAGTTCTTGACCGGCCAACATTTTACCCCATTAAACATAGTTGGACTAACAACCACTATTTTTGGCAAATAAGATAAGATAAGTGTTAAAAGTTGCTCTCTAATCCAGTAGCCATTTAAAGTTCCAACATGAATAATTTGTAGCATTTGTTCTTGTCGGAACTTCCCTCTATTAACCACAATGTAATGCTACTATTCAATGGTCAAGTCTTTTTAGTCTAATAAAATAAGTGGTCTGGGGAAAAGACCATTCTTAAGCAAACATTGTTAAAACAATTATCAAGTGAAAATGAAGTTAAGCTTATTCATGAAGTAATTTTAAGATACTTCGAGGAATTGAATGATCCAGAGCACAAATTAAATCTTGTTTGTTGCGAGCCATATATATATACATACATATATATACACTTCGTCTAAAGGAAGTGTTCGCTGATGGGGTGAGGTTGGTTGGAAGATGAATAGCTTGAGTGATCTGAGACACATGCAGTGGTGGACGTCTGGACGAGGACCTCCTATGTCCTGAAACCAGCCTAGGAAAGATAATCAGATTAACATCTGGGCATCACCCTAGTGTTAACTCAGACTTTGCACTTTCTGGAGAAAGTGTCAAGGAAGACAAGGATATGTATCTGTAAATTAAGGCTTCAAACCTTGATTTCAGTTTCAAATTTGTAGAGGATTTTTGTCCTTGTGTATGGTGTTGCATAATTTTACTATCCTAAGCTTGTATTGATGATTGAGCTCGTGGGAGCTGTGGGAGAATACCTTCCCTTTGCTATGAGCTTGACCAGCTTGTTGTGCCGCTACAAGCTCGTCAGATTGCTATTAACAATTTTGAAAGGATAGATGTATTGAGATCTTCAAATCTCTCCTTTTTTTTCGACAAAGGAACTTTAGCCCAATATATGCAATGTTTCCTAAATAAACCATATGACACTGTGGCTTGAACAAAGCTTTTGATGCCTGCTTTATTCCTAGCCTTTAAGTTCATACGAGTGCAAATTTATATTACATATTTTCTGAATTTTTCCTCCTTCCCTATATATATTTCTCCGTTTTTTTTTTGAAGCCTTGATCCAAGTCTTAGAGTTTAAAAGCTATTTGTTACCAATGTCTTTGGATTCACCATGTTTTTCTTACCCCACATAAGTGTGGTATGTCCCAATTGTTGGTGTGGTCTATACATGTTTATCTAATCCACCTATATAATATGATTTGAGTTTGTGAGACGATTGTTGTGTTGTCAAAATGATCGATTAATTGTGGGTAATGGACTCAATGGGTTATATTTGCAGCTGGCTATGAGGCCTTGCATTTTAACATTTATTGTGTCAAAGAGACTCCTAGGACTACTGGGGAAGACCATTCTAAGCAGATATCAGTGCCAACATGTTGGTTGTGCTACCAAGGTTATTTTCCGTTCATGAAAGTATGGATTCCTGTTTGGTGAGTAGAGTTACCTGGTACTTATGCTGGTGGGAGGTAACAGCCCGGTGGACTTAGTTGAGGTGAGTCTTAGTTGACCCTGACACCACCGTAAAAAAGAAGAAAGAAGTATGGTCTTCTGTATAGTTAATGAATTTGCTGATGGCAGATATATAACATTTATTATATCTTGGACACTTCTAGACTATGCGAAGTCTTAACTGTACTTCATAAGAATAACAAGTTTGACCTCCTAAGGGAATCTAGTTTTGGTCTTGTTACTTGGATTTCATTTTGTCAGTGTGATATATACTAACTGAATTTCCATGCCCTGGATATATAATGACTGGGACATCTGATGGAATAAATATATAAACCAATAAAAATAAGACTTGTAACATTCGATCGATCACATGTATGAATTATGGAACATGCATATAGTTTACTTCTCTGACAGTGTTTGAGAAGATCTATTTGTTCCATCCAAAAAAGAATGACACCATTACTATTAGGAAGTTCTAGCAGATTTTTTCTGGCGACCGACCATTTTTCCAAGGTTCAAACATCTTTTAGGTGTTTTACTTATGGAATATTGTGGTTTATAGTACTTTCTTCTCATCCAATAAAATCTAATGTTAATATTGTGTTGTCCAAACATTCAGTTATTCCATGATTTTTGGCTTATTTTCCAGTTTCTCTGATTTTACATGCATATTGCTTATTCAGTGTAAGCATTCATTGAGTCTTCGGATGGTTCAAAATTGGGAAGCATAGATATAAGCTGCGAGTCTTTGTCCGTCACTTCCTTTTGTGGATCCTATTGAAGGATAGATTTTGTAGATATTTTAATATCCATAAGCCAGTTTGTAAACAACTCCTGTTTTATTCCAAAAAATCTTTGGATGGGATTGAAAGCCTTGTATAGTTCATGAACACGTACAGACTACATTTCATGAACACTACATACCAAACTAGTTTTTGTTGTTTCCTCTTTTTCCCGTTTTGTACTAGTGGAGAAAGAGTACCTTGATTCCAATTTTTATTAAAATAAAGGTGATATTCAATGTTTTGCAAACTATTGCGGCATCAAATTTACGAGTCATATGATGGAACTCTGAGAAAGAGTGATAGAGCATAGACTTGGGGACACCACAAGAGTAATAGATAACCAGTTTGGGTGTATGCCCAGTAGATCTACATTTGAGACTACATTTTTGTGGAGGAGATTAATGGAAGTTTATCGTAGAAAAATTTGCACATGGTGTTCATTGACCTAGAAAAATTATATGATAAGAGTACAAAGAAAGGTTCTTTGGTGGGTATTGTCGTGTTGGAGAAGAAAGGAATTCCTATTTAATATATAAAAGTCATAAAAGACATGTATGAAACAGTCGTCACAAGCCTGAAAACTATCGTATGAAATGCGAAGGAGTTTTTGTAATCGTGGATTTACACCAGGGATTGTCATTGATCCCATACTTGTTTACCCTAGCTACGGATGAGCTAACCAACATAGGTCTAACCAACATGATACAAGATGAGATCACTTAACTCATGTACCATCCCTTCCCCTTACCCCCGGGACATGACCCTATTCGACCATCGTTCACCAAAGCCACTAAAGGAGATGAAAACTAAAAAAGATGTAAGCGAAACAAGAATCTACTAAAACTATTGAATCAAGCGGAGAGTCTAGGACTAATTAACTATAATAAGAACAGAAGAAAAGCAAGAAATAATATACTGAATGAACAGAAGCAACTAGCTCTAGAATATGGGTACACCCAGAACACTAACACAAGAGAAACCACAAGAACTATGAAATATATGGCACTATGGATCAAGAAACAAAGAGTCAGATTTAAACCGAGAGCAAAGTGAACAAGAGATAGAGATATGCAATAGTACACAATTAACAACTATACTAGAAAGATAGATCTGAAGATAATACAGGGAACCAATCTGAAAACTAGATCTGAAATATAACACTAGAGAGGTAAGTTTTGTAGAACAGTTATAAAACCAACAATGCTTTATGAGAGTATCTTTTGGGTCGTGAAAGTTCAACACATTTACAAGAAGAAAGTTGAAGAAATACAGATGCTAAGATGAATTTGTGGTCATACTAAATTAGACAAGATTAGAAATGATAATATTACTAGAAGGTTTAAGTACCACAAATCGAGTGGAAAATGTCCGAAGGTTTCTTGAAATAATTTGTTCATGTCATGTGTCAATCTGCAGTGTAATGCACCGGTTTATAGGTGTGCAACCATTGTGAGGGTAAGTGTTAAAAGAGGACGAGGTATTCATAAAATCCCATGGAAGGAAAATGCACCGAAGGACCTAAAATCTTTGGGAACCCATGCAGACATAGCAAAGTGGGGCACGATGGATAAAAAATCTAGATAGTCGATGCCTGTTCTTTTGAGCCGAGGGTTTATTGGAACAACCTCTCTACCCCAAAAATGTAGGGGCAAGGTCTACACACATCTTACCCTCCTCACACCTCACTTGTGGGACTACACGGGTTATGTTGTTGTTGTAGTCGATGCCTATTAGTTGAAAATATGTTTTTGACATATTAGCACTTTTACTGTATGCCCTATACTTTATAGTATTGGTTTAGCATTTCAGAGATTTGTAGGTTCAAAAATCATGGAGAACGTCTATTACTTTTTATTTGTATTTACATAATATTGCCATGACATGAGTTTAAATGGATAGCGTGATCAATGAGGATTCATATAGCAAACCCCAACTTGTTTGGGACTAAGGTGTATTAATTGTTGTTGTTCGTAGGTTCTTGATGCTTTTTTGTAGATCAGTGTGTTCCCTGAGGAAGGTCATTATTATACATTATCTTAGTTGGCAATTGACCTAATTATCCTACCTATTTTCCTTGGACTCTGCTACAAATGTTAAAATTTTTCTGTTGTGAAGTAAATTTTCAATTGCATTATTGAATTACAGTGAACTATTTCCACTATTTGTCAGGATGAGACTGACTGGTTTAGTGAGATGGTTGTAGAATCCATAAAGGAAAAATGTCAAAGAACTAATGACATGTACATAAGCTCTTTTATTTACTGTGAGATACAGACCTCTATAATTTAAATGCAAGCTATGTTTATTATGTAGGATTAAAGATGTTTTATTTCTCCAATTCTTGCAGTTCCTTGAAAAAACAACTTATTGTAGCAAGAGATACCAGGCGTGTAGACATATTATGTTATAGGCTTTCATTAAGCCAAAAAATTTCTTTTGGTGCCGAAAATTGCCCAAAGCTGTATGAAGTTCTTGATGAAGCAGTGAACAAGCTTGAAGCAGATGTTGGCCCTTTGACTGGTTTGCCTGTGAAGATGGCTAGAGGTATAGTGAACAGGCTCTCATTTGGCCCTGCTGTTCAGCAACTTTGTGGCTTGGCTGTTGAGTACATAGATGCCCTTCTCTCTGAGAGAGTGTCTGAAGTGCTATCTAAAGCTAAGGTCAAAGGTAAGACTCATTCTAAATTTTGGTTTGTTTGTGCAGTACATAGATACTGTCCTTATCTTTTTATTGATTCTGTAGATTCCCCTTTCTCTTCATGTGTTATTGTGATGCCTTTATTGGTTTTGTCTAAGCTTGGTACTCATTTGATTTAAGTCGAGTGAAGTAATCGGAATTTACATGGGCTATATTTTTAGATTGCGAGGTGATAGAATCAAAGCTTGTCAGATTTGAGGATGTCTTTACCTCATCTGTGACTGTTGTTTTGAGTTCTGAAGGGTCATCTATGGAGAATGTTGTTGGTTACACTTTGTGGCATCGGAAAGCTGTTGAAACGGAATATCCAGTAGAACCAACTCGGACATTGTTTTCCCCCAACACTAGGTTTGTGCTCTCAGATCTGATGCCAGCTACAGATTATGTTCTCAAGATTGTTTCCCTTGATAGCAAGAGAGAACTGGGAATGTTTGAAGTTCAATTCTGCACCAGTAAAGCTGGAAATGAATTATCTAATCTGAACATGAAAAGCTTAGAAGTTGAAAGAAGTCAAAGTCCACCAACAAATTGCAGCAACCTTTCTAATCCTTCTTCAGTGGAGGATGAAACTAATAACATTGTGCTATGCAGCAATGAGGATGAGAACAGAGGGGATAATTGTCTTTCTTGTTGTGATAACACTGATAAAGCAATTTCTACAGACTTGTGTTGCACCACGATCGCCTTCGCTAGTAAAAGTCATATAGGAAATGAAGGAGTAATGGTATCTTTAGGTGATGAGGAAGATAGCATTGTAAAAGTAACCTCCTTGCCAAATACTGATGCTGTAATTCTTGAGAACAAGCAGTGTTCAGATGTTCAAACAACAGAAGAGACGAGCACTGATAATGGGTCAAATGCACCTCTCCAGACTGCCTTAGAATTTACACCGTTTGTAGGTAGTGTGGAAGCTGGCTTACCTATTACACCCTGCAAGATGGAGAATATGAAGGGAAGCCTCGGCCGGAAAGGAAAATCAGAACATTGCAGCAAGGATCTTGATAATGGATCAGGGAAGGAGGATGGACCACAAGTTGGCTGCTCTTCGAAGAAGAGAGTTGGAGAATGGCATGAAGAATGTGCTGGAACTGGAGATAAGGATTTTGAGTATTATGTCAAAGTAGTTAGATGGTTAGAGTGTGGTGGGCATATTGACAAGACATTCAGGCAGAAGTTCTTAACCTGGTATAGCTTAAGAGCTACACCACAAGATGTTAGGATTGTCAAGGCATTTGTTGATACCCTAATCGAAGATCCAGCATCACTTGCCGGGCAGCTGGTTGATACTTTCTCTGATGTTATTTCAAGCAAGAGAGCTTCTGTAGTTCCGGCAGGCTTTTGCCTAAAGCTTTGGCATTAAAGGATTCGGAATGTGGATCCTCTATCCTCTGCTTCATGATTTATAGTCGCTGGTTAACTGAACATAATTCTTTGATTCCCAAATTGTTCGATGTGATTCATATTTATGATGTAAACGATTAAACCATCTTGAATTTTTTTCCTTATAGGTTGGTTCTACCCAATTCATCCACATTTCTCTCTGATGTTATGACGTTGGAGTTGGAATGAAAGTGATATTGCTGTAAGATAATTTGAAATACAAAATTTGATTCGATATTTACTTCTTTTTTTTGTAGAAGAAATTTTTCTTGATGTTAAACCATGAACTTTGTGATATTCATCCTATGTTGTACCTTTTAGTGTGGACGTCAAGAACTAGAATGTTTGGAAGAGAAATTGTTAGCATTCACAGTGGCATATTTTGATTAAAGTTGATAGGTTTCAATAGAAAATCAAGAAAAAGGTTGTTTTGCGGGGAAATTATCATAAACATTCCCTCTTCAGACTAAAAACGGGACCAACAAATGAATCAAAACATCAAATCGTTGTTGACCGCTCTACTACGACAACAACAACAAATGCAAATTCAACTATTTTAACTTTACAAGCAATTTGGAGAAGAGTCTAAAGCACGCCTTCTTTCAACTGGCACTGCATTTCATAAGCTACTTTTGACATTGTTTGCTTGAAGTTTTTCACCCTCAGGTCGTTTCCCAAATTTTTCCAAGCCACATTAATATCTTTCACCTGCCTCTAAAAGCTCGACTTACTTCATACTGAAAATTCTTTGCTTCTGTCAAATCCTTCCACCTGCAGTTGATTAGCTTTACAAGCATACTTTCATTGCAACATTTAATATCCAGAACGTTTATAAATTGTCCACCATCTCTTTCTACGACCTCAACTTTTGTTGTCCTTGGCATCTGTTTTAAGTAAGCTTCAATTTCCACCTTTGACAAGTGCTTTACTTTAACATCTCCAGGTTGCAATAAGTTTGACTAGAAAAAAAATCTCAATCAAACATCACATGAAATGGAGTCGTCCTTTAATTACCAAAATCACACTTCTATCCCAAAACAAAAACTACATTCGGCCACGGTTATTAGAAAAAAGGGCAAAAACTGGCTAATCCAACAAAACGATGCAAACATATTCCACCGTTCTCAATTGTCCGTTTCTCCTCATATTCTTTTTGCTTTCGCCTTGGCATTGCACTATAGCGCAAAAGGCATGTATCATATACCTTAAAAACAACACACAAAAAGAGAGAAAAAATGAGCAACCAATAAAAAAAAATGGACCCGTTAAAAGGTACTGACAGAGAGAAAAAAAGAATAGCTCTAGCACCTCTTGTCTTGTCATATCAGGGAAATTATATGTGACATACTGTTGAGACTTGCGACTGTGAAAAATGAAGAAGTTTAGTGTTGGAAAAACTAATTTTCTGATAAGTTAGTACTATCTATCAATAGTGTTTCAAAGTATGAGGGTCAACTAACCTACTTTTTATGTAAATTTGATATAAATCTTATTTGAATTTTTTTTAAATAGACTTTTTCCCATTTAGAAAGTATCTAAAAATTACCGTAAGTCGCAATAGTTAACAATTCAAAATATTTGAAAAGTAATTAAAAAAATTTGTGATCAAAGAGAACATAACTGGACAAATAAATTGAAGAAAAGGGAGTATTACAAAACAATGTTAAGGGAAGAAAAGAACAGGAGTGACAAGTGTGCGGCTTCCCAAAAAAAAATTAGAAGTGAATCTTATGATATTACTTTCACTTAAAAAAATATTTTGAAGATTGTACAAAAAAAAAAGTATAGAAAAAAATTATAGCATTAAAAATGAAGAAAAAAAAACAATCAAAATATTTTAGAAGTTCAAATAAAACAACTCAAATATTCATATTAATAAATAAAGTTTTTATAACATCTAAATAAAGTTTTTATAACATCATTCAAGTGCAGACAAATGACTAACATGTTATTAACTAATATTTAAATAACTTGGCTATAGGCCACTAATTTTATTGAGTATTCATATAAAATAATTTAACAAAATAAATGATTACTCACAAATATATATAGTGCGGACAAATGTTGGTTGAGTATTCTTATAAAATAGTCTAACAAAAATAAATGATTACTCACAAATATATATAGGGCAGACAAATGACTAACATGTTATTAACTAAAATTTAAATAACTTGACTTTAGACCACTAATTTTATTGAGTATTCATATAAAACAGTCTAACAAAAATAAATGATTACTCACAAATATATTGCGAATGTACAAAGCACATCTTCCTTGGGTCCTTGTTTAAACCGTCTTTCCACCACCTTTCTAATATTATTGTAATAAGTTTTTCTTGCCTCTAATTACATAGGAATAAAAACCTTAACATCATCATCCAATTCTTCAAATAATAAGAGAGGTTTTGACATTGGTAATTTGTTAAACCGAATCCAAATTTCACTCTCAACATACTCTTCCGGAGTAAAGTCTTTCCACCGGCTTTGAATTAGATTTGATAGATCAGTATGAGAAGGATTTATAAGAATAGATGCTGCTGCAAAGTTCTTAAAACCAGTATCGGGAAGTTGTTTCTTGATGTTGCTTTCTATAGAATTTCGAATTTTATCTAACTGCAAAGGCATAACTTGATAATTGTAAAATAAAAAAACATATTACCAAAATAATAATTAATTTAAAGGGAGGGTTTGAGTAGACCTCAACTATATTGTTGCTTGCGCTTGAAATATTCTTCATTTTTCTTCAAATTATTATTTGATTCTGGTGTACTGCCAGATAGAAGATAGAATTTACGCTTGCGCTTGGATCTTTTTTCTTTTTCAAATTTGAAATTATTATTTGATTCTGGTTTGCCAAATTCATTATTATTTGGTTCTTGCCTGGTAGATAGATTGGAAGCTTTTCCCTTTTTCAAATTTGAAATTATTATTTGATTCTGGTTTGCCAAATTCATTATTATTTGGTTCTTACCTGGTAGATAAATTGGAAGATTGAATTAATTGGATTATATTAAACATAAGAAATTAAACATTTATTTAGTATCACAATTTATGTTGTTGAATTCTTGACTACAAGATAGAATATAAAAAATAGAATTAATGGAAGAACAAATCAAACACAAGTATATTTCTTGAACTTAACGAGTGGAGTAAGACTTGACCTAATCCAATTTTTGGGTTTAAATTGATGGAAATGTTATTAAAAATATCATTCTTCTCAAGGCTTTATTCAACAAACTAGGAGTCAGAAAATTCACACAACATACTAGAATATAAAAGGGGAAGGATTAATGGCAATAATTAAGAGTCAATAAACAAATTAACGGGAAGAAAAGGGAAAGGTTAATCTGAGATAGTATAATAATTTTTTTCAACATAAATTGGGGTTCGTTTGATTTTTCGGTGATATGTGAAAATAAACTTACAATTCATGTTCAACCTTCACATCTGCAAGAGTCTCTGCAACATCCTGTGGCTCTCTCTTAACCGTATAACCAAAAGTGTCCATATCAATCACATATCTTTTATAAACCTAAAATCAGACAAATTGATACTGTCAAATCTATCGGCCAAATTAATAATTTACAACGATAGAAGAGAAAAACAGCATACCTCTTTTTGGTTTCTAAGTAGAATACACTGGTGGAACTTGTACAGCTTATGGTACTGGTTAACAAGTTTTATAGGGTCAATATTTGGTCACACGGGTAGCCTGCATCTGCTTCCTAAGTTAAAATGGATGGCCCAAGATGTTTTCCGGCTCAAGAGAAAAAAAAAGGGACCCACGTATTTTACTAGTACTGGACATGATTAAAAACCAAATCGAAATACAATCCTATTAAAGAAAAAAAAATTAGTGTGTTCTGGTTAGGTTTTGTTTTAAATTTTGAAAATTGATACTATTTGATTTGATTTTGGTTTTACTTTAAAAAAAAAAGGGAAAATTACCTATATACACACTTTTTTTTTCTCCATTATTCCCTACCATTTCTAAAAATTTCCAAAATCTCTTATTTTCCTCCTAAAACTAATTTGCCGGATACATAACTCACAACTCTAAAAATCAAAGTTTATCACTTCCTGATTTCACTCCACAAATCTCTCTCCATTTTCTTATCAGTTAATTTCTCCATTACTTTTGAAATTCAAAATCAACTCTCTATCCTGTCAAAACTAATTCAACGTGAAATAGGTAATCTGTTCATCTCTTCAAACTGTCTGTTCATCCTTTATTTTTCATTTATTTTCTTCTTCAAAACGTTGAATCATATGGATGATGCACCATCTTTTAGTCTTGGTTTTACACAATTAAACTCAAATAACACTCGTTGTATTTTTGATTCCGAAGATATTGCTTGGATTGAAAACAAATTAAAAAACTGCACGATCCATTAATAATGGCTAAAGTAAACATTGAGAAGTTGAAGAAGGAGCATGTAATACCGAATTTGCCATGAGATGGAGAGCACTGATATTATATGTGAACAACAATGGAGGACGAGATGAGATGGACATATCAGATGGTTCTTTCTAGTCAGAGATTGATAAGTTTTATGTTGAAGAAATTTCTAAAAATTGATGAGGTGCGATTTTGCCGAATCTGCAGAAAGTTCATCATTACTAGAAACATAAGCTAAGTAGGACTTATATATCATATGAGTTTTTTAAAAATCTATCAATTTTTTAATTTTTTTTTGTTAGTTAATCACAAATGATACATAAACGACGAAATTCATGTTTCATATTGTAATGTATCAGTATTTAAGTGTAATCACAGATACACAAAATTTACTAAAATCTATCAGATACACACATTAGATACATTGCAAGTTACTAATTTAACTGTACTCAATTATTTTGTATCATGTTTAAGTGTTGGGTAATTTTTGTATCATGTTCAACTAATGGGCATATAGTACAAGATACAAATATCTGTCAGATTGTATAGATCATCAATTGGTATTGAGTATCAGTTACTCTTTTTTATCATTATGTATCAACTAAACATTAGGATAATTTGTAGTTACAATTATGTATCATATGATTAACTTGGCATATTTCTCATGATGATTTACTTTTTGTAGCTGCCTTTGCTGAGTTCCTTAGGGACGAAATCAACATCCCATCAAATGATTTTCGAGCTGATTATCTTCGCACAAGATATGAAGCATTATTATGGAGATACGGTACTGAAAAGACAAAGTAAGACTATGTTAGCGATAAAGATGATCCTCTAAAGCCCAAGGGTCGCTTCACTCCACCGCAGCAAGATGATTTGGTTCTTGTCAAATAGTGATTATGTATCAAATAATAGACACCCTTTGATGTTTTGTTTCTTTTTTTAAGACAATTTTACTTAGGCTTTAGAGTATTATTCTAAAAATTATTTCATGTCATTTTTTGAATTTAAATATTTTTTGTTATTGATTATATCATGCAAATTCTTATATTTTGTGTTTTAATTATAGTGTCGTTGATACATAACATATCATCTGATACTTAAATCTTTCACATTATTCATTTGAAGTTCAGAAACATAAGTATCAGATTCATAACTAATTTTAATCAATTATATATAAAGGAAAATGGTGTTTTTTCGATACATTACGTCATGTATATGGTGTTTTCCACCAGTTGAACAGGATACAAAAGGAAAGTTTAGAAACACATAATCAATCTTTCACTTAATGTATATGATACATTAGATATGAGTCTTATCAATGCATATAAATTACATAATTATGTATCAGATTCACATAAGTTATTATTAGATAACTTAGATATGAGTCTTATCAATGCTTATAGATTCACATAAGTTAATTATGTATCAAATAAATCATTCACACACAAAATTGAACTATTTTTTATACAAAATAGCAAAACTCATATATATTGTTCTCGATACTTCACATTGTTAACAATTCAAGCTACTTTATTGAAATATAACAGTGCAAAATTCATGAAAAATTATTCAACATGAACATGAATGTCTTATATAAATTCAATGATTCACTTTCCTTTGGAAAAAAAATTACAAGTCCTACGGTTGTGACATTCTTGTCCACAATGTCCACAACAACTCATGTATCTCGACTTTTAAAATGGTTAAATACATGTATCTCACCTTTAATGATATATGTATCTCGCGGCCAAAATATGGTATAGAAAGTAATATTACAAACTATCGTGAATCTTAGTAATTAGGATCTAAAGTAGTGAGATTTATGTATTAATGTATCTGATACATATTCACTGTAATGTAGTAATCTGAACAGTGGGGATGCATATCTGTACTATCTTGCTCTTCAAGACAGCAATTGCGTGGGCACAAGGTATTTCGTCTAGTTGAAATCTCCCACAATTACATATTTTTCGCTCAAGGCTAACAATTTATCTTCTTCCAGATTCATAAACTAAAAGAATAAATTCAGATGATGCAACAACCTGCAAAAATTAAATAAGTCAATGATACATTAAATAAAATATCATTTTTTGGTGTTTTTGAAGCAAGACTGATCAAGGTTTTCTAATGGTTCAAGCATTGACAAACATGAAAAGATAGAAAAGAACATGCTTGAGTTCTGGTCGAGGCAAATTGGACATGGCAAAGAACTTGGTGGCATCTCCACTAGTAAGACGTCCATCTCCATTTGTACCAAATTAACAACCCCATCATTCAAAAATCATTTCTTTTTGCTCTTATTTGAACAACAACACTAAAAAAATTACCAGAATCAGCTAAATTGAACCATTATTGATAGATCTTCTCGTGTTCTTTTGAACATCGATTAATGGGGCTTGATAGATCGCCGGATGTAGCATCAATGTATCTCTCCAGCCATCTTGTTTGTTGTATCAATGGCGGATTTGAGATTCCATCACTTTTGTAACCTTCATAACTCACCTCGTTCACCTAAATTCCTGGATGCCTCAACAAAATTGATATATTCATCTTGTATCAACAACTTTTTTGAGTTTTTTGAAATTATCACTTTTTCAACATTAATGATTGTTCAATGGAGAAGATGTAAATTTAAAATTTAAAATTTGTGAATCTGTTACCTATTGGGATATGGACTGATAAGAATCAGTTAGGCGTTAATCAAGAAAATTAAAATAAGTAAAAATAAATTTTACGTGTGTTAATCAAGGAAATTAAACTAAGTAAAAATAAATTTTAGGTGATTTGTTCCTTTTTAAGCGCAACAAGAAGCTATTTATAATGTATCAGATATAATCTATCCAGACGGTAGGTATGTATCCGACTGCCTCCTTTTTTAATGGATTTTTGTAAATTGAAAATTAGTAGGGATAGGATGTAATTTAGATCTTACACTATGTGATTCCTATAATTTATACTTTAAAAATCACAAAAACAACCAAACCAAACCAAACCGAATCGAGAAATTATATATAAAAAATTTATAATTATTTATAAATTATTCATAAATAAAATAAATATATTGTTAAATTTTAATTAACTAAGTCTTAACTTTACCATTTTCTCAAACTCAATACTTGAATTTTAGCTCAACTATTAAAACCCTAAGATCAAGTCCATCAAAATCAATTACTTTAATTTTTACCTACCCTATGTCACATAAGATAGTCACACTTTCTTTTAGTTGAATCACTTTATTCGTGTAATGATAATTTTAGTATTGCTTAATTGAATCCACAATAACTTTCTTGTGAATTGTTGATGTATTCGGTGTCTGTGTCTATCAAGATGCGTATTCTCTCAAAAAAATTAACTTATTATTTTCAAACCGAAAAACTCAAAAACCCGAATCAAACCGACAATTATTTTTTTTCGTTTGGTTTGGTTTGGTTTTCGAAAATTAAAAATCGACTAAATTGATTTGATTTTGATTTTAACCAATAACCGATCTAAATCGAACCATGAACACCCTTACTACTAGTATACGTACCGTCCGTTAGAAAATGACATAAATGATCAATTATGCTTCAATGTATGTTCAAAATAGTCCCTTAAGTGTGCAGTTGAAAGAATGAAACTTCACTAGACATTTAAGAAAATACGACTAATGACCAAACATACGACTTACCCATTTTTTCCCGAACATATCTAAACGATGCAAACATATTCCACCGTTCTCAATTGTCCGTTTCTCCTCATATTCTTTTTGCTTTCGCCTTGGCATCGCACTATAGCGCAAAAGGCATGTATCATATACCTTAAAAACAACACACAAAAGAGAAAAAAAATGAGCAAGCAAAAAAATGGAACCGTAAAAAGGTACTGACAAAGAGAAAAAAATAATAGCTCTAGCACCTCTTGTCTTGTCAGGGTAATTATATCTGACATCCTCTTGAGACTTGCGACTGAGAAAAATAAACAAGTTTAGTGTTGGAAAACTAATTTTCTGATAATTTAGTACTATCTATCAATACTGATTCAAAGTATGTGTAACGACCTATTTTCGTCGTTATGGAAAAGCCAATGGGGAAAGAATTTGGGCCAGAAAACTTTTGAATAGTGAATTGGAAATTCCTAGCCTAGTCCGGATTTGGACGAAATCTGAGTCAGGTGAGGTCAAGGGAAATATAGTAATGAATGGGAAATTTAATTACGAATTTGATCACATGAGTGGATAACCAAGACGTTAGGGAGCCCGTACGGCTTTACGGAATCGAATTCAGGTGAGTAGAACTCCTGAAACTAATCTTAGCGTGAACGGGTAGTTGTTGAACGTCAAGGGTTGAAGGTGTGTTGTGAAATAGGAGTTTGGAACTTAAATTCTGACTTTCTGTCTCCGTGCAAGCTGCCGGGGGGGGGGTAGTTCCGCCAGGGCGGGGACGCTGTGGCGGGTTGAGTCTCGCTGTAGCGGGCCAGTCGCGACTTAAGTCAGAAAAAAACTCTAATTTCGTTATTTTTCTGCAAACTTCGTTCTTAAGAGCTAGGAGATGACCCGGGGTGATTTCTTGACAGTTTTCCACGACTTTTGGTGCTAAAGGTAATCCGTATTTCGATCCGTAAAACTTAGATTCTTGGGTAATTATCATTGGGGGAGAGTTTTGGCCTGAAGTTGATGGTGGGAAAAAGTCCTAGCTGCACCTTAGGATCATGTGTTTGGTCTTGGATTATTGAGTTTGTTATAATCCGGGTAAATAAGACCTTGATTATTGATCCTTGCTTAATTGATTGATTTTAGACCACAAACAAGCGAAAATAATCCGGAAAGCGAAGGCTCAAAAGTCTTAGGAGGATTCAAGATTGGTTTCGAGGTAGGTGATGGTTTATTTTTCTGTTTGTGTGATATATGCCAGTTGATTGCTACATTGTATACATGCGTATATGTGAATAGAAAAATGCGAATCGAACCTAATGAAATGATTATGTGTGAACAATACATGCCATGAACCTATTACTTGATTGTATGATTTGAGTATTGTTCACTATGAGTGTGATTGTGATTGTGGTTGTGCTGATTGGATTGGGTATCACGTTATGATACATACATTGGATTGGGTGTCACGTTCCGACATAGACATTGGATCAGGTGTCACGTTCCGACACATACATTAGATCGGATGTCACGTTCCGATACATGCATGGGATCGGGTGTCACGTTCCGACACACTAACAATTTGGGCGTGGATTCCATGAGAGGACCATTGTGATTGTTATGTTATGTCTACTTGGCATTGATAATGGAAGACGGTATGTTGCTCTAAGTTGATGATTGAACTGTATTCTGTATATGTATGCTTATTATGTTGTAATTGCTTGTGTGTATTATGCTTATGGGAGTGGCCGCGTGATCCTACCAGTACACTATGGTTGTGTACTGATACTGCACTTGCTCTTTCTTTGTTGAGTACAGGGCATCTTCAGGCGGCTACTGACAGACCTCAGCTAGGTGACTATTGAGCGTGACCGGATTCAAGGGTGAGCCAGTTCTTTCAGGCTGTCATGGTTCTCTCTGGTTTAAGTCCACTCTTTTGAGACTCAGACTATTTGTTTAGGGTGTTTTGTTTAGTTTCCGGGGATGCCCCCCCCTTTTCTTAGACTTGTTAGCTAATTAGAGTTTTGGTATAATGACTTTCAGTTTCTAGGAGTGTTTACCGCAAATGTTTTAGTAGTTGTTTTGTTAAACTTTCAGAGTTTATGGGAACTCCATATTTCCTTAGACATTTAAAACTGCTTCTGTATCTTTAAATGCCTAGTTTTTCGTTAAGTTGTTTAGTCGGGTTGTAGTAATGGTTCTCCCACCGAAGTGTTAGTGTGGGTGCCAATCACGACGGTCGGGTCGTGATAAAGTTGGTATCAGAGCCCTAGGTTCGTTGATCTCATTGTACCAAAACGAGTCTAGTAGAGTATTGCGGAACTGTACGGAGACGTCTGTACTTTTCTTCGAGAGGCAAAAGGACTTTAGGAAATCTCTCGGTCTTTTCTCCTTTTGTGCTATGACTTGATTCCAATTGGTATATGGTGATCCAAATTGATATATAATCTCTTTCACTCTTCTGTTCGAGGAAGGGTAGCACCTGCCATAGGTGAAGCCCCAGTTGAGGATGTGCATAGACTATCGACAGTTAAATAGGGTCACCATTCAAAATTACTATTCATTGCCTCAGATTGATGATCTCTTTGACCAGTTGCAAGGTGCGTCGGTTTTCTCTAAAATTGATCTAAGGTCTGGTTACCATCAGTTAAAGATTAGGCCTGAGGACGTACCAAAATGGCATTCAGGACCCGGTATGGGCACTATGAGTTTCTAGTGATGTCGTTTGGTTTGACAAATGCGCATGCAACTTTCATGAGTTTGATGAACGGAGTGTTCAAACCATTTATGGATTCGTTTGTTATTGTTTTTATTGATGACATTTTGGTTTATTCAAAGAGTAAGAAAGAGCATGTCGACCATCTTTGTATTGTTTTGGGTGTCCTTGGGAGACAAAAGTTGTATGCTAAATTTTCCAAGTGTGAGTTTTGGTTGACTTTAGTTGCCTTTTTGGGGAATGTGGTTTCAAGGGAAGGGGTAATGGTAGATCCCCAAAAGATCGAAGCAGTCAAGAATTGGGTCCGGCCTAGTTCTGTGACTGAAATTAGAAGTTTTGTAAGGGACGGCTAGATAATGAACACCATTACTTTGGAAAATGCATTTAGTATTGTTGTCATAACATGTATGGGTTGCTTAGTCAATGATGAAATTATGTGCGACAATTGAGGTTGGAATCTCAACTACGATTTCCAAGATTGAGTGTATATCCAAGAGGGTAATGATACGACTACTCTAATAGCAGTGATGCTTACTTAATTAAGTTATTATGTGTGTTACAATTGCGGAGAACCTGGACATATGAGGAGATATTATCCCCATCTGCGCATGCCTGACCCCGTGCCGCAGCAGACCAAAGCAGTGGTACCCGCGGGCAGCAGTAATAATGGCAGAGGACGTCCACAAGGTGGGCGAGGAGGGAATCAGCGAGGCCGTTGAGGTCGGGGAAACAGTAATGCAAGTAAAGGAGCAGTGCAGCCAGGCAAGGAGCTTGCCTGTCAAGATGACAGGGCTCAGTTTCATGTCTTTCCAGGCAAGACCGAGGCTGAGGCGTCTGATGCAGTGATCACATATGCTATTCTTATATGTGACCAGATGGCTACTATTTTGTTTGATCCGAGTTCTACTTATTCATATGTGTCAGTTCAGTTTGCCTTGGGATTTGATACGGTTTGTGATGTGCTTGATGCCCCCATCCATGTTTCTATCCCAGTTGGAAAGTCTGTCATAGTCACCCATGTATATCGTGCATATCCTATCCTGTTTATGGGATTTTAGACTTGGACTGATTTGGTTGTTCTGGATATGACTGACTTTGATATAATCTTAGGCGTGACTTGGTTGTCCCCCTATTATGATGTGCTTAATTGTAATGCTAAGTCGGTAACTCTAGAGATCCCGGGTAGGGAAATGTTAGAGTCGGAAGGGGTGTACAAGCCTAAGCCAGCTAAGGTTATATCTTTCGTGCAAGCTAGGAAACTGGTGGGGCAGGGGAGTTGGCGTATTTGGCTCATATTCGGGATGTTGATGTTGAGTCTCCCTCTATTGAGTCTATTCTTGTAGTGTCTGAATTCAATGAAGTGTTTCCTACCGATTTGTCTGGTATGCCTCCGGATAGAGATATAGATTTCTGCATTGACTTGGAACCTGGCACTCGCCCCATCTCCATTCCTCCTTATCGCATGGCTCCGGCAGAATTGAGAGGGCTTAAAAGCTCAAATCCAGGAGCTTCTTGTTAAAGGTTTCATCTGTCCTAGTGCTTCCCCGTGGGGTGATCCTGTCTTGTTTGTTAAGAAGAAGAATGGTAGTATGAGGACTGGTAATTTTATCTTAAGCCATAAGGGAGTGGATTGATACCGGAATGACAAGCTTATGGATAAAGAAAGTCTCATTTAGTATACTTGGGTGAAGGCAATTAAAGATTTTAGTAAGAAAGTGCGTATAAAACTGGGTTAGTCCTTTGAATTTAATGGGTATACCTGAGTTTGAGGTGTCATGTCGATGAAAAGGTTGACTTCTTAGTGATAGTCAGGGCTAACTGAGCATAATGGTAATAAGAGTTCCTGATGGATTGTGGTGGGATGCAACTATACAATAAGATTGTTGGTTAAGCGAATTTTGTATAGTAATTACGGCTTGCGAGTATCTAAGGTTGTGGTTTTCAAATATTTGGTGAGTAACGTGGTTGTATGGAAAGTTTTAAGAGATGGTGGGACACCACTCAAATAGAATTTAAAAGAGCTAGAGTGATAATGAAAAAAAATAGTGGATGTAGTACAACCTTTAGAGAGAGGCGAGAGCAAGAATATTTTATTTGATTGCAAAGACTAAAGAGATATCTTCAGAGGGGTAGATAATTGGGTTGAGAGACGCGTGATTTCATTCGTTTTGCTGTGGCTATGGTAATAGTGTCACAAGTCCATCAGATTGGTTAAAAACTATTGAAAAAAACTTGAGAAATGAGTGTACAGACATTAGCTCGAGTGCGATGATAAGTGCTTTATTTTTATTTTTGAGTTTAGTAATGAGTACGATTGAATTTTTAGCGAAAGATATTGTAAGATCGATGGAGAGGCGATCAATGATAACCAAAGATCCATGAATTCATAAAAATCTTCAAGGTATAAGCTAATGTTGATAGATAAGGGGATTGTGTTATACGGTTGAATTTACAATTCAGATTTTTCGTTGTAAGTCTACATTAGTGGTGATATATTTTGTCAAGGTATGAATTTGCAAGGTGAGAAATGATCAATTGTATCAGGTATTGAGCATTTGAAAGGACTTACACCCGGGTTGAGTCGTTAAGTTGATTATTGTTGATTGTTAAGTACCTAAGAAAGGTTTTCATTTAAAAGTGTTGGTTTAGAGTAAGGTAAATGGTCGGAGTGTTCATGATTGGTTGTTAGTATTGAGAGTGTGGACTTTAGTGGAATGATGTGAAAAGTATGTGGAGTCAACTGAATGGAAACGACTGGCATCAACTCTTCAAAGGAAAACCTTTAGTGTTATTCAATAATTATTCCGTAAATTCTTATGTGACCATCTATTTATTTTCTACATGGTTGTGAGTATGATTCACTAGCTATGCTCACGTGTGTTTTCACTTTTGTGGGTGGATCCCTAGTGGTGGATCAGGTGTACCGATCCTGCGATGTTCGTTTGGTTGAGTGGAATGATTGGGAAGACTTGGTTAATTCAGATGACATATTTGGTGTCGTCTTGGAGTTGTTAAAGTATTCTAGTGGTTCTACATGTACCACCTGGCTTATGAGAATATATAGAAGAGCTACCATGCGTATTTATGGTTGTCCGACAATCTTAATATTCATCTAGTCGTCGAGGTCATGTATCGATTATGTGTGGTCGAATGTGGGGAACATTTGGTCCAATTCTATTGTTCTTACGGGTAATCTACAATCACAATTACTAAATCTAGCATTTCGATAGTGTTGTTAGAGGGTTTGTATGCTTGAACATATCCGTCGATGAGTATCTGATCTAAGGATCAAATTTTTATAACTTAAGCTCATGGGAATTTATGTTGTGGGATGGAGATGTTGATAAGAACTATGATTGTTTGGGTATTATGAGTGTGTGTTGGTTGGTTCAGATTCACCTCTAATTGTAGCGAGTATTGATTTAGAATTTTATCATCCTTATGTGAGAAAGGATTCGTCATGATGATTGTGTCAAGGTCCTTGATAACATGTTGCAGACGTGTGTACGATCAACTTTGGTGCTTGTTGGGAATAGGTTTTGTTGTTAGTTAAGTTACTTACAACAATATTTATCACTCGAGTATTGAGATGACTTCATTTGAGGCATTGTGTGGGAGGATGTGTAGGTATTCAATTGGTTGGTTTAGGGACAGAGATTACATCATAAAGTGAGACTCAGTTTTGTTAAACAAAGACCTTCAGTGTGAGGAAGAATAGGTTGCAATTCTTGATCGCGATGTCCGGAAGCTGACGACCAAGGGATAAAGTCCGTGAAAAGTTCAATGAAAGCATCGTCTGGATGAGGAAGCTACTTGGAAAACCGAGAAGGACATGTGAGACAAGTATCCCCAGCTATTTGACGATTTAGATACTACCCTACTCTTACCTTAGCCAAGTTTTTCCTAGTTTATCACTCGGGGACGAGTCATAAGTAAATTGGTATCTATTGTAACGACATGTTCCCGTTGTTATGGAAAAGCCAATAGGGAAAGAATTTGGGCCAAAAAACTTTTGAGTAGTGACTTGGAAATTTCTAGCCTAGTCCGAATTTGGACAAAATCTGAGTCAGGTGAGGTTTAGAGAAATCTGATAATGAATGAGATATTTAATTATGAATCTGATCACATGAGTGGATAGCCAAGATGTTAGGGAGCCCGTACGGCTTTATAGAAGCAAATTCGGGCGAGCAGAACTCCCGAAACTGATCTTCGTGAATGGGTAGTTGTTGAACGTCAAGGGTTGAAGGTGTGTTGTGAAATGGGAGTTTGGAACTCAAATTTTGACTTTTTGTCTCCGTGCAAGCTGCTAGGGCGGGGCCGCTGTGGTGGGTTGGGTCCCGCTGTAGCGGGTCAGTCGCGACTTAAGTCGAGAAAAAACCTCAATTTCATTATTTTTCTGCAAACTTCGTTCTTAAGAGCTAGGAGATGACCCAGGGAGATTTCTTGACAGTTTTTCATGACTTTTGCTGCTAAAGGTAAGGATTTTATTCCCCTAATCCGTATTTCGATCCGTAGAACTTAGATTCTTGGGTAATTATCGTTGGGGGAGGGTTTTGGCCTGAAGTTGATGGTGGAAAAAAGCCCTAGCCGCACCTTAGGATCATGGGTTTGGTCTAGGGTTATTGGGTTTGTTATAATCCGGGTAAATTAGACCTTAATTATTGATCCTTGCTTAATTGATTGTTTTTAGACCACGAACAAGCGGAAAGAATCCGGAAAGTGAAGGCTCAAGAGTCTTATGAAGATTCAAGCTTGGTTCCGAGGTAGGTGATGGTTTGATTTCCTGTTTGTGTGATATATGCCAGCTGATTGCTACATTGTATGCATGCGTGTATGTGAATAGGGAAATATGAATCGAACCTAATGAAATGATTATCTGTGAACAATACATGCCATGAACCTATTACTTGATTGTATCATTTGAGTATTGTTCACTATGGGTGTGATTGTGATTGTAGTTGTGCTGATTTGATCAGGTTTCATGTTCCGACACATACATTGGATCGAGTGTCACGTTCAGACATATACATTGGATCGGGTGTCACGTTCCGACACATACATTGGATCGAGTGTCACGTTCCGACACATATATTGGATCGGGTGTCACGTTCCAACACATACATTTGATCGGCTGTCACGTTCCGACACATGCATGGGATCGGATGTCACATTCCGACACACTAACAGTTTGGGCGTGGGTTCCATGAGAGGACCATTGTGATTGTTATGTCTACTTGGCATTGATAATGGAAGACGGTATATTGCTCTAAATTGATGAGTGGACTGTATTATGTATATGTATGCTTATTATGTTGTAATTGCTTGTGTGTATTGTGCTTATGGGAGTGGCCGCGTGATCCTAGCAGTACACTATGGTTGTGTACTGATACTGCACTTGCTCTTTCTTTGTTGAGTACAGGACATCTTCAGGCGGCTACTGACAGACCTTAGCTAGGTGACTATTGAGCGTGACCGGATTCAAGGGTGAGCCAGTTCTTTCAAATTGCCATGGATCTCTTTGGTTTAAGTCCACTATTATTGGACTCAGACTATTTGTTTAGGGTGTTTTGTTTAGTTTTCGGGGCTGCGCCCCCTTTTCTTAGACTTGTTAGTTAATCAGAGTTTTGGTATAATGACTTTCAGTTTCTAGAGGTGTTTTGGGCAAATGTTTTAGTAGTTTTTTTGTTAAACTTTCGAAGTTTATGGGAACTCCATATTTCCTTAGACATTTAATACTGCTTTTGCATCTTTAAATGCCTAATTTTTCGTTAAGTTGTTTAGTCGGGTTGTAGTAATGGTTCTCCCACCGGAGGGTTAGTGTGGGTGTCAATCACGACGGTCTAGGTCGTGACAGTATGAGGGTCAACTAACCTACATTTTATGTAAATTTGATATAAATCTTATATGATTTTTTTTAAAATAGACTTTTTCCCATTTAGAAAGTATCTAAAAATTATTGTAAGTCGCAATAATTAACAATTCAAAATATTTGAAAAGTAATTAAAAAAAATTGTGATCAAAGAGAACATAACTGGACAATAAATTGAAGAAAAGGGAGTATTACAAAACAATGCTAATAGAAGAAAAAAGTAGGAGTGACTCAAGTATGAGGCTTCCCAAAAAAAATTAGAAGTGAATCTTATGATATTACTTTCACTTAAAACAATATCTTGACGATAACAAAATACTCACAAATATATTGTGAATGCATAAAACACATCTTTCTTGGGTCCTTGTTTAAACCGCCTTTCCACCTCCTTTCTAATATTATTGTAATAAGTTTTTCTTGCCTCTAATTGCATAGGAATGAAAACCTTAACATCATCATTCAATTCTTCAAATAATAAGAGAGGTTTTGACCGGCTATGAACTAGATTAGGTAGATCAATATGAGAAGGATTTATAAGGATAGATGTTGCTGCAAAGTTCTTAAAACCAGTACCGGAAAGTTGTTTCTCGATGTTGTTGACTATAGAATTTTGAATTTTATCTCACTGCAAAGGCATAACTTGATAATTTTAAAATAAAAAAAACATATTACCAAAATAATAATTAATTTAAAGAGAGGGTTTGAGTAGACCTCAACAACACTATATTGTTGCTTGCGCTTGAAATCTTCTCCATTTTTCTTCAAATTATTATTTGATTCTTGTGTACTGCTAGATAGAAGATAGAATTTGCGCTTGCGCTTGGATCTTTTCCCTTTTTCACATTTGAAATTATTATAATTATTATTATTTGGTTCTTGCCTGCTAGATAAAAGATTGAAGAGAAATTAAACATTTATTTAGTATCAAGTTAAAATTTACCATTTGTGTTCTTGAATTCTTGATTACAAGATAGAGTACAAAAAAAAGAATTAATGGAAGAACAAATTAAACACAAGTATATTTCTTGAACTTAACGAGTGGAGTAAGACTTGACCTAATCCAATTTTTGGGTTTAAATTGATGTAAATCTTATGAAAAATATCTTCTTCTCAAGTCTTGATTCAACAAACTCTTGTAGAATAAAACTAGGAGTTAGTAACTAACAAAGATTTACACAACATACTAGAATATAAAAGGGAAAAAATACTTTTTTTATAGATGACATGTCATTACTAGCAAAACCCCAAGTTCCAAAGAGAGGATTAATGACAATAATTAAGAGTCAATAAATAAATTAACGGCAAGAAAAGGTTAATCAAGTTTAATTTGAGATACTAGAATAATATTTTCAACATAAATTGGGGTTATCAATCCAAAACCCGTTTGATTTTGCCGAGAAAAACAGTAGGTGATATGTTGTAATTTCGAAAATAAACTTACAATTCATGTTCATCTTTTACATCTGCAACATCCTCCTGTGCCTCTCTCTTAACCGTATCACCAAAAGTCTCCATAAAAAAATAAATCAAACAGACAAATTCATACATTCAAATCTATGGCCAAATTTAAACACAACAATGGGTTAAGCTAAGTTTTATGGGAAAATTAGCAAACTAGTCACAATCCCTAAATTAATTAGTAAAAACATCGACACTTTAAAATAATTATTTAAAATGTCAAAATGTCAATATTTTAGAAAATAATTTGTATCCAAATATTATTATTTGTCTTTCCTTTTATTTCTCAAAACAGTCCAACATTGGACCAAATTCTACACCACTAACCGGTAAAAATGAAAAAAAAAATACATCCACTACCAATTTACACTTCTTCCTAGGTTTTAATACCATTAAATTTATTTTCCATCTTTCACGTTTTTAATTTTTTTTCTCTTTCATCAACTTTCCAGTTTTCACCATTGTCCCATCATTCACGTTTTCTCATTTTTTTCTCTTTCATCAAATTTTCACCATTATTCTCTCCCTCATTGTTGAAGAAGAACTAATTATTCAAGTTTATACCAATTATTCTCTCCCTCATTCAGATCTATCAATTAATTCAAGAAATCTCTCAATTGATAAAGGTAATTTCGAAGTCATCATTTATTTTGCGAGATTTTCTGAGATTTTGTTTTCAAAATCACAAATTATGTTGAATTTCAGATTGTATGTATGACGGATTTTCCGTCATTTTTTCAATTTTTATGTGAGTTTGTTTACATACTCATCAAATATTTATGTATTTCGGATTTTTAGTATTTTTTTATGATTTTATTTTTATATTGTAAGGATTGTGGTATTTATAGGGATTGCGATATTTATATGATCGCTTATGCCGAATACTTACCATACGGACAACGGATTCCAACGGGTAATTTGGATGCAGTATTTCTACGGTCAAGATACGCTACACTTCTTTGGAACTATGGTCAACAAAAGAATGATGTCGGAGCTATAAGTGATAATGAGGCACCACCGCGACATAGTAGGAACAACGTAGTTTTTGAGGATAGTGAAACAATTCAAATAGAGTAGTCATTGTCTATTTTTTGAATTGTCTATCTTTTTTGTTGCTAAATAATTTTAGTTAATAGACAATAGTTTTTTGTATCATTTTATTTTGCTAAGGAACCTTTCTAACGTTATGAAGTTCTGGTTTTATTATTGTAAAAAGTCTGAAAGTTTTCGTTCATAATTATAATGTTTTTAAGTATTGTGGTTTACCTTTAGATACCTTTTTGTAATTACACTGCTAACTCAAAATACAAGTTATAAATTATCAAATTAGAGTCTATTTATGTATATAAGTAAGACATATTTTGTATTTTATTTGGTTAAAGCAATACAATTGTGATGAATACCAATAAGTTTCTATTTCCCTTCTTATAACGTATTCGTCACAATTCTATATATTATGATTGAATACATAATTTATAGAATTGTGACGAAAACATTATAAGAAGGGAAATAGAAACTTATTGGTATTCATTTTTTCGTTTGAAATACAAAATCATACTAAGATACAACCTGATATTTGAAATACAAACTTAGTAAGACATATTTTGTATTTTATTTGGTTAACGCAGTATAATTTTTATGAATACATAATATATAAAATTGCGACGAATACATCACAAGAAGGGGAATACAAAACTATTGGTATTCATTCTGCGTTTGAAATACAAAATGATATTGAAATACAACCTGATATTTGAAATAAAAACTGAGCCAGAAAAATACTTTCTGCAAATTTAAAGTGAAATAATAATATAATAAAACTGGATATTGAAATATAAATACAATTTATTTTGAATACAACTTATTCTATGTATTATGTATTCATCGCAACTGTATTTTTCAATATCATTTCGATTTACAACTAATTTGTATTTATATTTTGGTATATACTTCACAATTATCTTTATTTTTTGTACTTGAACTAGAATGCCAAAAATTTGTATTTATCATAAATCAATACCAACATTTTTTGTATTTTAAATTAGTTATACATATCATTAGGTATATAGATAATATAGTGATTGTATTTTTCTATATATAATTAAAATTTGCGACTCAAATTATTTTTCAATTATACTTTAAAGTAATTTCATGTAAAATACACAAAAATAAGCTAAATTCATAACATGAATACAAATACATTTAGGATGAACACATATTCAAAGAAGTTCAAACATTTAAATATCCAAAACAGAGGGAATTAGAAATTTTCCAACACTTCCACTCCTATAAGATACAAAATACAAGCATCACTAACTATGCAATACGTGGTCCATTCCTAAACGACCGCCTATTGTGCCACTTATACCCACAAGTACTGCAAGAATTCTTACTCTTCTTCCCATATAGCTTGTTGTACGCTTTGTCACGATACTTCTTTGATGGCCTTTCAGGAAGTCATTTGTACTTTGGAGGCCGCACTATGTCATCCTTAATATATCCAGGTACATTCCACTCGATTGGATCAGGTAAGGGAGTAATTGGAATGTTGTATGTAACCAGCAAGTTACTTGGCTTGTACATGTCAGAACAATATGGTCCAGGATCAAAATGCTTCTTCTTTAAAATAGCCCAAGCATGCGGACATGGTATTTCATCCATTTGAAACCTCTTGCAAGTACAAGTTTTATTCTCCAAACATACAATATATGTTCTACCTTCGTGATGAACATTGTACACATAATTATTTGATGGTATAATCTATACTAAAAAATAAACCAATCATGTTATATAATGATGATAAACAAATGAAATACAAAAAATAAAAGATACTTTAAAAACATACCTTCATACATACTAATTGTTCTTCATTATCAACAAGCATCTCTTGAGGCTTACCACAAAGTGTGGTGAAAGTATGTGAAGCAAATGTATGATTTTTGAAATTCCATCTTGCAAACATATGTCTAACTTCCTCAAGAAAATCGTATACCGGTAATTCCCTTGCTTCCACCAGACACGCATTTATGAACTCATCTATGTTTGATGTCATAACAAATCCTCGATCAACTGTTGCATATACCCTATCCCATTTTTCATAACCTGTCGATTCCAAGTAATTCTTTACACGAACATCAACCTGTTCAACCTTTTTCATCATTTCATCAAATTCGGACTGTTTGTATGCCTTTGTCATCGCATAAAACACTTCTAAAAGATTATTGTGTGACTTTTTATACAGTGTTTT
The DNA here is from genome assembly GCA_029582245.1 of Solanum etuberosum. Lineage (NCBI taxonomy): Eukaryota > Viridiplantae > Streptophyta > Magnoliopsida > Solanales > Solanaceae > Solanum > Solanum etuberosum. Next base: position 29,788 of record JAJONR010003093.1, on the reverse strand, counting down.
CACATTTTTCCACAGATGCCAAGTGCAAGCATAATGAGGAACTCCGTCAAATACCCTCGAAACTGTCTTTATAATACTATAGTTTCGATCGGATACAACACACATGTTTTCTTTAACTCCATGAGATTCTCTAAATTGTTCAAAAAATCAAGTCCAGGATGCATCATTTTCTGAATCAATAATTCCATACGCTAGCGGCAATATATTTCCTGTACACAAAACGTTAACAAATTTATTACTTCTTAAAGAAATAGAATTATAAGAATCGAATCAAATTATATCTATAGTGTAATCAACTACCTGCTCCATATACAGTACCCGCAGACACAAATGTACCATTATAAGTCCCCCTGAGATGGTTGTTATCCACTACGACAATTGGTCTACAACTTTCAAACCTCTTTATGAACGGAAAGAGAGAAATAAAAAGATTCAGAAACTGATTTTCATCGATTTTCTTCATCCTTATATGTGATCCAGGGCAGGTAGTGTCCAATATGTATAAGTAGCTCGGCAATTTACTATAAGATTCTGATGGTGTCCCCCTTAATGAATTTACAGTCTTTTCCTTAGCCTTCCATGCCACTGCGTAGGATACATCTACTCCAAGATCTAGGCTAACATCTTCCTGTATATCCTTTGGTGTTAACTTCCTTTTATGATTCAGTAATTTGGGTTTGATCATCCCTCCAATAAGATTGCTTGTTGCTTGTCACTGATCATACACCTTACCTTTCAATAGACATGTGTGCTCATTTACGAATTTTCTAATTCCAAACATTCCAGATTTATTGATACTTGACGACTTTAACATCCATCTACAATTCTCAGACACACAAACAAGTGTGTAACTGTTTGAACAAGTAAGAATCAAAATTCATATAATAAATATTAAAAGTTGATATTCAGTAAAAAACAAATTGAGAATACAAGTATAAAAGCACACAAAATACACATACCTTGTTTTACTTGATCTATCTGTTTTTCATTGAAATCTATGGTCAATTGCGTACTGCGTCATCACAGCTTTTAAAGTTTCTTTGTCCTTATAAACTTGATCTTTCATTACTACCTTCTGTTTGATGTTTGTAATAATGTCGTTCATATCATCACTAACGAACGGAACACTAAGCACTAATGCTTGTGTATCAACTATATCCCCTCCATCTATTCCACACATTTCAACTCCATCTTCCAATAGATTTCTATCCGTCAATTCACAATCCTTCACAAATACGGATACACACAGAGGATACTTTGCCAATTCCTTGTTATCTTTCTTCAACGACACATACACCCTCACACCCATCTCGTTGTGTATTTCCAAAGGTGCATTACTACCCTCTATTTTATACTTGAGTTTCACACTATTGAATCTCAAATCAATACCAATTTGATTAGAAACTTCATCCAATAAATCTCTGAATGTCGCATATTCTTTCAACATAATTGCTTTTATAGTGTAATCAATGTAGGAATTCTTCGTTCCACCTTCCAGAATGCATGACTAGAAAACTAATGCTTCCCATGACTACATTAACAAATATATATTGATATTCATATATCAGGCACAATTTGTATTTCAAACTTTTTACCCATAATGCATTATTCGATTATATTTTGTAGTTTTTATTTGTTAGCTAAAACATAAAATTGTATCCAATAATCAATTGTATCCCAAAGTAGTTACTAATTACATAAATGTAATGTGCGTTCAAACATCACTAGCTACAAAACAAAATAAAAAAACACGCACTCAATACATACAGAAATCTAAATACATACAAAGATTTCATCTTTTAGCTAAACTACAACAAATTGTATCCAATACTTAATTGTATCCAGCACTCACTACAAGTCAACACATATTTGTATCCAATACTTAATTACTTTATGTATTTTTCTTCCTTGTTGTACGTTGTCCAGTATATCGCAGAATTGTTATGACTGTATCCCAAAATTGTTACTAATTACATTAACGTAATGGGATACAAAATATTATCTGCACTCAAAAAACATCAGCTACGAAACTAAAAAAAGCACGCACTTTCTTTCGTTCTACATCATAGTTTGGATACAAAACATCCGAAAAAGCTAAAAATCTCAATACATACAAAGATTTCACTTATTTCATCAGGAAAAAAAACTACCCACTCTTCTAATCGAGATATACGAATATCTCATCCAAATAAATAAAATAATCGACAATAAAAAAAAAAACCTAATTATTTTTTGAGTTTTCAACGATAAATGTCGAAATTTCTTGAATTATGTGGAACTGACAACTTTCTAGTCGTGAATTTTGAAAACCTCCGTTTAAAAAATATGCCGAATTCAACTCGAAGAAGATTGGATATTATCCGTTGAATGATTCGGAAGACAAACTACTATTTTCAAAAAAAGTTTTTGGAATTCATAAGAACAAAGAAAAAAAAACGCTCGAAAGAAAAATGACAACATATGCTCTTTCAAAACGTAACTGATGTTAAATTTAATATTTTTTGTTACCTTTTCTGAATTTTTCTGTTCCATGATTTTCTCTATTCTGTTATTAATTATTTGTATTCTTTCAAATTAATCAAAATAAAATAAATACATAACTCAGCCCTTAACAAACTAAAATATTGACATTTTAAATAAATAGTGAAACTACTGCTAAGGAGTCCCATTAGAAGCTAAAATATTGTTGTTTTGAAAAAATTTCCAAGTTTATACGGTAAATATTTGGTCGCCTGCATCTGCTTAACTTGAAATAGACGGCCCAAGATGTTTTCCGGCCCAACAGAAAAAACCCACTAGGAAATTTTACTAGTATATGTATATGTACCCGTTTGTTAGTTGATAAATGTTGAATTATTGACCATATTAAAAATTTAACATAATATTTGAGACAATGTTAATATTGTTTTAAAATATTATATTGTGGATGTCCACTACACCAAGAACTCTCACTATTATCTCTGTTACTTTCCTCCATTATGAAGATAACCTCCACCCTTTTATGACCATTATTCCTGTAACCTTTCACATCCATAACCTCCTCCATTATATTTATGTTTATGACTAACCTTTTATATGCCTCTATGTTACACTATAAATAGAGGCATAAGGGTTCATATTGTAGACACTTGAAGATTTGGTGAACACTTGAATAAGAAAAGCTCTCATTTCTTGTCTCCCTATTTTTATTGCTATCATCTTTTATATTTCTTGTCTTATTTTGCTTTAGTTTTAAAACACGTTATCAACACGATTATTCTACTATTGCAGGATTGAAGCAAAGTAAATATAAAGAAGGTAAAAATAATTGTATTTATTTTTCTCTCGGGAACAAGGTAAATTATTATGAAATCTATTTTATATTTTACTTGTGATTATGAATTATTAGTTTGCTTACCATCTCAAAATCAGATGAGTCCAACAAGTGCTTTTTACTTTGTGCAGATTTTTTATTTTATCACTTGAATATAGCACCTAGTGTGTTTCGTGATAATTATGTGTTTCTAATACTCCTTTTGTCATGTTATTAATTAACTAATTGTTTAGTCACCGTGTCAAAATACAAGAAGTTGATTATTAGTATTTAATATAAACATTAGTGATAGTAGTCCACGGAAGATTGAAAAATTTGACTAATGAGACTCTATTTTTTTCACTTTTGAGTTTGTGGTATCATTTTATTAATGTTGTGATTAGTATTTATCTCCACTTGCTTATTTGGTTCTTGCGTGCCACATAAAAGATTGAATTAATTGGGTTATATTAAACAGAAGAAATTAAATATTTATTTAGTATCAAGTTAAAATTTACAATTTATGTTCTTGAATTCTTGACTACAAGATAGAGTATAGAAGATAGAATTAATGGATTGATATTAAATAGAACAAATTAAACACAATTATATACACGGTTTTTGTATGGTATATTTCTTGAACTTAACGAGTCGAGTAAGACTTGACCTAATCCAATTTTTGGGTTTAAATTGTTAGAAATCTTACGAAAAATATCTTCTCACGAACAGTTTCTCAAGGCTTGAGGCGTGTCAAAGGAGTCTGTCCTTAAAGATATTTCATCTGGTATAGGCGGGGATTCAACAAACTCTTCTAGAATAAAACTAGGAGTCAGAAACTAACAAAGATAACATCTCATTACTAGCAAAAGCCCAAGTTCCAAAAGAGAGGATTAATGGCAATAATTAAGAGTCAATAAACAAATTAACGGCAAGAAAAGGTTAATCAAGTTTAATTTGAGATACTAGAATCATTTTTTCAACCTAAATTGGGGATTAAACTTACAATTTATATTTGTAATTTCCAAAATAAACTTACAATTCATGTTCATCCTTTACATCTGCAACAGTATATATATATATATATATATATATCTTTTATAAATCTAAAAAACCAAATCAAAGAGACAAATTGATAAGTCAAATCTATCGGCCAAAATTAAACACAAGAAGTTAATAATTTACAACGGGTAAACTTTTATAGGGTAAATATTCGGTCCAAGATGTTTTCCGGCCCAAGAGAAAAAACCCACTTTTCTTTTAGAAATTTTACTAGTATATGTATCCATCCGTTAGTTGATAAATGTAACTGATTTAACTTATTATAACATAATATTTGAGAGAATGTTGATATTTAGTACCTTAATATGTTATAATAGAATATTTATGTAAATAAATAATATATAAATTTAGTTCATAGTCTAAATTTGACAATAATAATTTTTTAGCATTATTTAATTTATTTATTAAATTATTCAAAATTCATAAGTACCTCATATTCTCTTTGCTTTCGCCTTGGCATCGCACTATAGCACAAAAGGCATGTATCATATACCTTAAAAACAACACACAAAAGAGAAGAAAATGAGTAAGCAAAAAAATGGGCCCGTAAAAGGTACTACAAAGAGAGAGAAAAGAATAGCTCTAGCACATCTTGTCTTGTCATCTCAGGGAAATTATATCTGACATCCTCTTGAGACTTGCGACTGAAAAAAATGAAGAAGTTTAGTGTTGGAAAACTAATTTTCTGATAATTTAGTACTATCTATAATTGATTTAAAGTATGAGGGTCAACTAACCTATTTTTTATGTAAATTTGGTATAAATCTTATATATATATATATTTTAAAATAGGCTTTTCCCATTTAGAAACTATCTAAAAATTACTGTAAGTCACAATAGTTAACAATTCAAAATATTTGAAAAGTAATTAAAAAAAATTGTGATCAAAGAGAACATAACTAGACTAATAAATTGAAGAAAATGGAGTATTACAAAACAATGCTAAGAGAAGAGAAGAGCAGGAATGACTCAAGTGTGAGGCTTCCCAAAATAATTAGAAGTGAATTTATGATTTTACTTTCACTTAAAACATTATTTTTAAGATTGTACCAAAAATAAAAAAAAATAAAAAATTATAGCATTAAAAATGAAGAGAAAAAAACAATCTACTTTTCACTAGAAATATTTTAGAACTTCAAATAAAACAACCCAAATATTCATATTAATAAATAAAGTTTTTATAACATCATCCAAGTCAATATAGTGCAGACAAATAACTAACATGTTATTAACTAAAATTTAAATAACTTAAATAAAATTTGGCTTTAGGCCACTAATTTTATAAGTATTCTTATAAAATAGTCTAACAAAAATAAATGATTACTCACAAATGTAAAGCACATCTTCCTTGGGTCCTTGTTTAAACCGCTTTCCACCATATTTCTAATATTATTGTAAAAAGTTTTTCTTGCCTCTAATTGCATAGGAATGAAAACTTAACATCATCATCCAATTCTTCAAATAATAAGAGAGGTTTTGACATTGGTGATACGTTAAATCGAGTTCAAATTTCACGCTCAACATACTCTTCTGCAGTAAAGTCTTTCCACCGGCTATGAATTAGATTTAGTAGACAACCTAAAGTATATAGATACTTACAAATAGGTATCGAAAGAACTTTTGGGGTTATTCTTGATTTCCAGTTTAGCCACAACTTTACTTATATATCTCTTCCGCAAGTATAATATAATAAGAGTGTGTTCTCCGATGTTTAAATATCGAAATCTTCCACTTATATTTTCAAAGAGTACGTTGAAATTAATACCCGTCTGTTCATAGAGAAACACCTCCAAATGAGTAGAAGCTTCCATCCGCGTGTGAGTGTTTCCCACAAACATTATACTTTCGTTGGGTTTATTCGGGGATTTTTACGAGCTTTGTTAAAATAATGAGTAAGGTTATGGTCTAAGTGAAAGAAATCTCCTCTTACCGGATCCTCTTTCGAGAGTGATAATGCATTCCACAAATTATGTGGATTCAACGGTTGATACAAGGGTGAAATCAGTTTCATGGACGTAATGTTTGCAATGATAGAGCTTTCAGAAATTTGATTAGGGTTTCAGTTTGGGAAGATGGTCAGGAGGAAAAAAAATGGAGTCAAAGTTTGGTCAAATGACGTTCATTAGTCTATTACTTTTTTGTCGGTTTCTTGGTGTAAAATGAGTAGGAAATAAAAAAAGCTGACAACTTTGACTAGCTAAGGTCAAAACTTCTACTAATTAAGGATTAAATTAAGTAGCCAAGGTCAAAACTTTTGGGTATATTCTTGATTCCTAGTTTAGCCACAAATTTACTTATATATATCTCTTCCTCTTTTCCGCAAGTATAAAATAGTAAGTGTGTTCTCCGATGTTTAAATATCTAATTTTTTCCCTCATATTTTCAAGGAGTACGTTGAAATTAATACTCGGTTGTTCATCGAGAAACACCTCCAAAGGAGTAGAAGACTTCCATCCGCGTGTGTGAGTGTTTTCCTCAAACATTATACTTCCGTTGGGTTCATCTGGGAGATTTTTACGAGCTTTGTTAAAATAATTAGTAAGGTTATGGTCTAAGTTAACGAAATCTCCCTCTACCGGATCCTCTCTCCAAAGTGATAATGCATTCCACAAATTCTGTGGATTCAACTGTTGATACAAGGGTGAAATCAGTTTCATGGACGTAATGTTTGCAATGATAGAGCTTTCAGAAATTTGATTAGGGTTTCAGTTTGGGAAGACGGTCGGGAAGGGGAAAAAATGGAGTCAAAGTTTGGTCAAATGACGTTCATTAGTCGATTACTTTCTTGTCTGGTGAAAAATGAGTAGGAAATTAAAAAAGGTGACAACTTTGACTAGCCAAGGTCAAAACTTCTACTAATTAAAATTTAAATTAAGTAGCCAAGGTCAAAACTTTTGGGGATATTCTTGATTCCCAGTTTAGCCACAAATTTACTTATATATCTCTTCCACTTTTCCGCAAGTATAAAATAGTAAGTGCGTTCTCCGATGTTTAAATATCGAAATATTCCCCTCATATTTCAAGGAGTACGTTGAAATTAATACCCGACTGTTCATCGAGAAACACCTCCAAAAGAGTAGAAGACTTTCATTCGCGTGTGTGAGTGTTTTACCCAAACATTATACTTCAGTTGGGTTCCTCCGGAAGATTTTTACGAGCTTTGTTAAAATAATGAGTAAATTTATGGTCTAAGTTAACGAAATCTCCCTCTACCGGATCCTCTCTCCATAGTGATAATACATTCCACAAATTATGTGGATTCAACGGTTGATACAAGGGTGAAATAAGTTTCATGGACGTAATGATGGCAATGATAGAGGTTTCAGAAATTTGATTAGGGTTTCAGTTTGGGAAGACGTCGGGAAGGGAAAAAAATGGAGTCAAGGTTTGGTATGACGTTCATTAGTCGATTACTTTCTTGTCCGTTTCTTGGTGAAAAATGAATAGAAAATTAAAACAGGTGACAACTTTGACTAGCCAAGGTCAAAACATCTACTAATTAATGATTAAATTAAGTAGCCAAGGTCAAGTTTAGCCACAAATTTACTTATATATGTCTTCCGCTTTTCCGAAAGTATAAAATAGTAAGTGCGTTCTCCGATGTTTAAATATCAAAATATTCCCCTCATATTTTCAAGGAGTACGTTGAAATTAATACCCAGCTGTTCATCGAGAAACACCTCCAAAGGAGTAGAAGACTTTCATTCGCGTGTGTGAGTGTTTTCCTCAAACATTATACTTCAGTCTGGTTCATCCGGGAGATTTTTACGAGCTTTGTTAAAATAATGAGTAAGGTTATGGTCTAAGTTAACGAAATCTCCCTCTACCGGATCCTCTCTCCAGAGTGATAATGCATTCCACAAATTATGTGGATTCAACGGTTGATACAAGGGTGAAATCAGTTACATAGATGTAATGTTTTCAATGATAGAGTTTTCTTAGGGTTTCAGTTTAGGAAGACGGGCGGAAGGGAAAAAAATGGAGTCAAAGTTTGGTCAAATGACGTTCATTAGTCGATTACTTTCTTGTCTGTTTCTCGGTAAAAAATGAGGCGTGGGGCGATGCGCTAGCCGTGCGCCCAATCAGACCCCCAATAAATGAAGGCCCAGTGCGATGCGTCAGCAGTGCGCACAATTAGACCCCCAGTAAATGAAGGTTTGGCGCGTCGCGCCAACAGTGCGCCCAATCAGACCCCAGTAAATGGAGGTCTGATGCAACGCGCCAATAGTGTGCCCAATCAGACCCCCAAGTAAATGGAGGCCTGGCGCCCAATCAGACTCTCTTCTCCTTACTTTCTCCTTCTTATTATTTCATTGTTTCATAACAATAAGAGGATTTTTTAACTTATAATATAAATGAACTTTAAAAAATCTAGAATAGGATATAAATTATTTAAACTATAGGTAAGATACCAAGGTTAAAAAAATAAAATTTATATATATAATATAAAAAGGCATATTACATAAATGGTTAATTGAAAATATTAGAAGTAAGATATACATGGTATAGAATTGGGAAAGAATGTTCTCATTCAAAAATTGAAAGATAAAAAGTTGAGTTTTATAACAAAGTTAAAGTGTATAAATATTTTTTATTTCTGGGAGCATTATGTTGAGTCACTCCAAGAGTAGAATCAACAGCTCACCTCACGTTTTAGGAACCAAATGAGGAATCACACGTAGACGTTGTATTTATTTTTTCAAAACCATAATATATGATGTCAAATTAAAAAAAAAATTATATGAATTGTAGTCAATGAAATAAAAGATAAAGGACATTTTCAAAATTTAAAATTTTCTTATAGAGATTTTCCTGAAAGAAGGTTGAGAAAAACAACTTTTGCTGTGATAATTGATTAGTATTTTGTTCGTTTCCTAAAGAGAAAATTCTAATACTTTTTCATCATTAGTAAGGCACATACTACTACTCTTTTTGACACTATGATTTTTTCAGTCAAACCTACTCATTAACAATAAAGCAATTGTTTTACTTTATATTTTTGCAATATTAGACTCGAAATTAATTAGAATTAGTAATAACATTACATCATAAATGATTTTTAGCGGCATTTAATTAAACGATAATAATTTAATTTTCATTAAATATATAATTTCAACGGTAATTAGCATTTTTTGTAAATATTCCTACAGCTTATAGAGACACTAAATCTAATGGCAATTAACGAATACCGATAAAAGTTTTAGCACTCTTTATTAATATTTATTACTACAAAAAATTATTTTTATTGTAGTGTGAGCGTGGGCTGAGACAAAGCTAACCCCTCATTGAACCAAAATTTATGTGGCACTTTTCGTTTTTCGAGAGTCAAGCAGTTTAAGTTTTACTGGAAATTTACGCACGAAATCTTCAATTTTTTTGAAATGAAATTTATATATATGTAAACTACGTAAAAAGTACTATAAATCACAATAATTAATAATTCAAAATGGTTAAAAGATCTATGAAAAACTAACGGTCAAAGATAGACTTGTTTGAATCTCGAAATCCAAAAAATGTCACATAAAATGAAACAGAAAGAGTAGTAAATTTGATTTTGATAGTTAACTTATAGTTTGTTCTAGATTCTCAAAATCACATAACAAAGTATTTCTATTAAATATTATGACTCTTATTTAGAAAAAAGTTTTGTACTCATTACGTGGATAAAACAATCAAACAATATACGAAAAAGGGCCAAAAATACCCTTAGACTATCCCAAAATGTTTAAATATACCCTTCATCCATTTTTTGGCTAAAAATGCGCCTCACTCTACCTATTTGGTCTACTTTTATCCTTAAAACTAACAGAATTTTTTTAAAATTAATTTTATTATTAGTATTACTACGTGACAGATTTTTATTTGCTGAAACTAAAACCCACCTTCACATGTATGAACATCTGGATATTGTGGATAAAATTGTGATAGAAATCTGGGTCACGGAGCGGGTTAAATGAAGGGGTGAAAGTTGATACTTCAAGTCTAATTTAATTATTGACCCTAGCAATGAAATCATCAGCGCTCTTGCTCAATTCATTAGGCTCTGCTTCTGCACCATCAAATTTAAACTCTTTATATTTTTCTAATTCACTCTCTAAAATTGCTGATGCAGAAGTTTCCTTTAATTTCATTCATCACACTTTCCTTTTCTTCTTTTTCATCATCATATTCACAGAATTCCTCTTCTGGCTCCAGCCCATATTTCAAATTTACACTAAAAGGTAAAGAACAAGAATATTTGATCTTGAAATTTTAGACCCAGCAAGAAAGATAAAGTTTTTCTCATCATTTTTTTGCTCTGCTGCATAGTTTTGTTTTGGTACACTAGAGGGTAAACAAGAAGAAGATGATCTTGATTTAAAGATCTTGGAGAGATATGTTTATGAGGTTCCCAACTAAAAAAATACACTTAAGACCTGAGAAACAGAGCACCCAATTTGGGAATAGAACTGAGAAGGATTTCACGAAAGGGCGAAGAAGGGGATATCAGTTGGGTCTGGGGCGGATATCATGTGTATCATAATTAGATGAGCAATTGGGTCATGGGGCGGGTTAAATAAATGGATGAAGGTGGGTTTTAATTGCAGCAAATAAAAATCTGCCACGTAATAATATTAATAATAAATTAACCTTAAAAAAAAATCTGTTAGTTTTAAGGATAAAAGTAGACCAAAAAAGGTGGAGTGAAGGATATTTTTAGCCAAATAGGTGGATGAAGAGTATATTTAAACAAACCTTTTAGGATAGTCCAGGGATATTTTTGGCCCTTTTCCGAATAATATATACCAACTCTTTCTTTAATTATATACACACATCAAATCAAAATTTTATGACAGGCTGATTAGTGTAACTACAAAAGATAATATATTTTAAGCAATTGAACTTTATTCCATAATAAACACATGAAAACACACACAAAGTCAAGTATTCAACCGCAATTTAAGTATCTAAATGAAGCCAATTGAAAATTATAAAGCACTATTGATGTATTTTACCAAAAAGATTAGATAGAAAAGATACATCATGCATGGGCTAAATTTTATTGAAATGAAAACAGTACTCGATGGGAATGTACAAAAAGGATTTTTCTAGTCATAAAATAACTAGATAAATCATGTCAGTCAAACAAACAAAAAACATAATTATAAGGTAATGAACTAATTAAGAGAAACTAATGATTAAAAATAAAAAGATTCAAGTTAGTAGCCTTGCTTTATTTGCTGTGAAATGATTGTCCGTCCCATTCTCTGTCCATGCAAAAAGCAATTTTCACACCTTTTTGACCAATCCACTTAGCTTCTCTTCTCTGGTAGATGACAAACTAAAACCCCATTCAAAACACAAAAAAGTAAAATTCAAAACTTGTCCCTTCATTTCCCTACACTGCGTGGACTCTTCATTTTTAATACCTCCAAAAACACTATTTTTGGCGAATTCAACACAGACCTGTTGAAATTTTTGAAAAAATCCCAGCAACATAGCTTAACATTATTCCATGCCAAATATTGGGGTGTGAAATGGTGCTAGGTTATTCTTTGCACTACTTTGGAATGAATGAAGAGAAGGTGTCATCCAATTACCAAAACTAGAGCTATCAATATTAGTAGTAGTAGTAGTAGTGGCAATATTGCTATTTAAAGCCATACTTATTTCACTACTAGAACCACCACTTTGTTGCTGCTGATCATGATTATAGTACCCTTGTTCATTGAACATGACATTACTATTGTTCACTTCATTGCTGAAGAATGTAGCACCTTGCGCATTCATAGTTGTACCCTGAAATAACAAACCAATTTTGTTTTGATCGTTAGTGGTGTATCCAAGGCTTGACCAGAAATCGGATGCATCTTGCTTGATAGGCAATCCGAAACCCAAGTTCACCATACTCGGGTTCTGTGACGGGAAATTAGGAGCAGAGGAAATATCTTGATCTCGATCGTTGGGTCGATTTTCGACATTTTTAGTAGTTTCGTCCGATGAGCTTTTGGATTTGTTACTCATTCCTCCAACAGGGAGATTGCTACTAGCAATACTTTTAACATCGTAACGACTAATGTCGAAATTTGTTACTGCATTTAGTCCTCTAAATTTAATTGCAGCGATATCATAAGCCTCTGCTGCTTCCTCTTGAGTGCCTGTATTTAATTAATTATCGCAATTTTATCATAAGGCTATCGATAAAACATTATCCCAAAATAATCAGTATGATCATGATAAAAGAAAATATTGACCCCACCACGTTGAAGAGAAAAATTAATAAAGAAAATTCCATGTGCTTACCTACCCAATTTGATTTTGTATCATATTCTCATTAATTGTTCCATGATGTAAGTTCAAATGAGGCACGTAATTTAAAAAATATGAAAAAACTTTGCGGTATACTAAAATTATTATAGCTTGAGCAAAAAAATCACCAAAAAATATTCATATTCAATATATAAAACGTAGTGTTATACCCAAAATCCTCAGCTACATTTTTTTTTATGTTTTCTTCATCGATCGGAACAAATTTCTTTATCTAATATTTTTTTTCTTGCTTAACCTGTCTCAATTTGTATAACATAGTTTTTGCAAACAAAAGAATCTTTAATCACAAATTATTTGAACTTATATCATGGGACAATTAATGAGAATATGATACAAAACCAAAATGGATAAAGCACGTGAAATTTTCTTTATTAAATTTTCTCTTCAACGTGGTGGGGTGTCAATATTCTTTTATCATGATCATACTGATTTTTTTTGTTATTATTATTTTGCAAAAGAATCTTTAATCACAAATTATTTATATGCCCTCTAAATATTTTACTAATTCTAAATATATATTATTCTTTTAAAATCTTAAAGATTCCAGGCCCAAAAAATAGTTTAATTGTCACTAAAAATACACTTTTAGCAGCAACTAGCATTTTTGAAAGACTTTAACAACATTAGATCTAATGATAATTAATTAATGTAGATAAATATTTTTTTATTATCGCTAAAAAATGTTTTTGACAGCGGTGATAGGAAAGGGAGTCGAAGTAAAAGCATATTTATTTTATTTATGAGAAATACCAGGAACAAAAACCATGGGCAACAAGAATATAAAAACAAAAAATACTGATGTTGTGCGCCGTTTATAAGACCAAATAAAAAGAGCCACGTATCTCATTTATTGTAAATCTTTAACTTAATGCAATGCAGAGACAGATATAATTTAGGGAATCCACCGCAAATGTTATCAAATAGCAGCGAAGCAGTGAGTGCTGTTGAATAATTTTAGTTCTGCCATTTTTCCATGTTCAATTAATTTAATTTAATTTAATTTGGCGGGAAAAAAACAAAAATGGATAACATAAATTATATTAATATAGAATTAATAAAGGGAAAGAAGAAGAAAACTCACTAAAAGTTCCAAGATAGAGATCTTTGTTTCCAGCCACTCTACCGATTCTTGCTTGCCATCTACCATGTTGGTGGTGTCTAAATTTTTTTTTTTAAAAATGTTACATTAGTTCATAGCACTTTCTGATATGAAATCGTCTTTGTTAGCCTTTGTTAGGAAAGGCTTTTTTTTTACTATCAATGTTAAGATTTTTCTACGCGAATTTAGATTTAGTCAGGCTTCTATATCGTATCTAACATTGAATAAGAAATCAAAAAACAAAATAAGTAATGTATAATAATATTTCTAACCTTGTGACACCTCTGTAGATAGAAGCTCCTCTTGAAAATCCACTACTTTTCCTACAATAACAAATAATATATCATAAGATTACGCATTATTTGGTCCAATATATATAATGAGACGTTTAGATGAAAATATGACAACACCACAAAACTAAAAATTAGCGATGGCAAATTCTATAAAAAAAAAATCTTATTTAGCAAACATATTATTAAAAAATCAACATAATTAAGAGTTTTAACCTTCTAAGAGAAGCAACAAATTCCTGCCTTGTCATGTTCTTCATTTCTTCAAGCTCCCTCTCATAGTTCGATACCTTTTAAATACAAGGTCACTAGAATTTTAGATCTCAATGTAGATAAAACAAAAGAGAAAATTAACACATTTCGTTTTTGAGATTCAAACACTTTAAGTGATCTGACAAAAGATTTGCTCATGAAATCTTCAAAAAAATTTAAATAAAATTTATATATTTATAAACTACGTAAAAAAATACTATTAAGTCACAATAATTGACAATTCAAAATATTTAAAACAAATGTGAAAATTTAAGGTCAAAAATACATGTTTAAATCTCGAAATTCGAAACGTGTTACACGTAATTAGAAATAATTTCCTTTTTTTTTGTTAAATTTGTGTTTTAAATTAATTAGTACCGGAAAGTTAGTGGTAGTGGTCGGACCCCAATACTTAAGGGCAGCAAGATCATAAGCTCTAGCTGCTTTCTCTTCTTTATCATAACCACCTAATCATAATAAGTATAAAAAGAATCTTATTACGTTTGAACACCTACATATTCATTGCAAAAAGAATATTCTACTATATGGTAATTCTAAATAAAAATGATTTTGTATAATCAGTACTCACCTAAGTAAACTGAAATTTCATTGCAAAAAGAATATTCTACTATATGGTAATTCTAAATAAAAATGATTTTGTATAATCAGTACTCACCTAAGTAAACTGAAATTCCGCAATGATGATTTTAATTCGTCAAGGGCCACAATCATTTGATGGTACATTCACATAGAAACAAAACAAAACAAAATTAGCCCATATTCCTCATTATTATGCATTTCGTATTTATTATATTAGTATCACATATTCATTATTGTTTTCAACATCCTATTCAAGGTTTACAACAATTCCTGGGAAAGATTACGTAGATCGAACTACGTACAGATCTCATAAAATAAAAGTAAATCAACAAAAACTAACTAGTGTTAATTACTTAGGCCACCATGCCTGCCTGCGATAGACTTCTGGAATCATGACATATATTGCTTCCATATTGAAAGCAAATAAAAATTGTAACAGGATAACTTAAAACACTATTGATTAAAAAAATAAAAAAAAAAGTTTTGCAAGGAGAGAAACCCTAAAAGTAGATAATACCTTGTCTCCCTTTTCTACTTTGTCCTTGTCTTCTACAACTATTATCCCACAAATGAGCTTCATATCTTCCTGTCCATCTATGTCTACAACACAACAAAAACAAAGGTATAGATAAAAAATAATAACATATATATTAATTCCAAAAAATAAAAAAGAATGATAATTAATGTTCACCTAGTAACACCTCTGTAAATAGAAGTGCGTTGTCCAAATGTCTCAAGTGGCTTCTTAGGTTGAGTGACAATTAGAGGCAACTTCTCTTTGTGATCATCAGTAAAGGTAGTAGGTAGAAAAGTAGCTGCTATCCTCTTCAACTCTGACCCATATTCACAACTAGTAGTTGTATTACTCTCACAACAACATCCCAACAAATTCTCAAGCTTTGGTGCACCATTTTCATTTTCCTTCACCACCCCACCTATAAAATATATATATCATCATTAATTAATTTTGTATATGGAAAACACAAATATACATACATGCAGCAGAGACAGAGCTAGGTAGGAGTTCGTAGATTCTGATGAACCCAATAGTAGATTATATATTTGTAATAGAAAATTTAAATAAATATATATGTATCTTAATTTGTGAATAAATCCTTAAAAAAAATTGATTGATGACTCAGTGGTAAGCTATCAACTTAAAGAAATTTATAACCCAAAACTCGTAATCCTGACTCTGCATCTGCATATATGTAAAGAGAAAGGGAAGGAGAGAATAATACCATTAGTATTAGGGTTGGAGTTGAAAGCTTGGAAGGGGGAAAGTTGTGAAGAATTAGTAGTACAAGGTGGCAAGTTGTTGATACTGGAAAGTGAGAAGCCAAGCCACTTCTCACAAGAAGAAGAATTCATATCCATTATCGTTGGTGAACGTGAAATGCTTTTTTTTTTCTTTGGGAAACGTACAGTGCTAAAATCTTGGTGCTTAAAGGTTTTTTTTTTAGAGTGGAAATTAGAGACTTAAATGTAAAATGTGAAAGAGTAAGACATTAATATAGAGATAAGTATGCACGAGAACCGAGGCGTCTTGCTTGTATTTTGGGAATAAAAATGGTTGAAACATATTACTAAAAATAATTTCTCTTCATACTTATTTAATTTGATGATCAGTATATGGCCATGAGATTAGAGAGAGTACTACTAGTAATACTTAATAAAAAATAGTAAACATTTATATGTTGATTAACGTTTGAAAGACAAACTAAAACTATGAACAAAATTACTACTACATACTACTTAATTAGACGATTGTATAGATAACATTATTATTTTATCATCTAATACTCCCTTCATCCGTCTCTCTTTACTTATTCACTATATTAAAAAAAAAATTATCTGACAATATTTGTTCATTTTAAAAAATTAAGAGATAATTTAGACTTTTGTGTCTATTTTATTCTTAATATTAAATATATTCAATAAATATTTATCAAAGCATATTATATTCAAAAAATAATATATATATATATATAGTTATATTACTCATATTATAGGTATGTGCTAAATTAATAGGTGCATTATTATTATTGGACAAATAGAATAATAGAAAGGAAAAAGAAAAAGAAAAAGTGAAAAGTAATTAATATACGATCTGTGAAGTATTTGATTCATTAAAAATACCCTTATGCAAATGCTAAGGCCTTTTAAGCTAGCTAGTATCATAAGTTGGTCTGTGAGGTTAAATCCAATTCATGCGAGTTTTTTTTAGTTTTAACCTTGCAATATATTCCAGGACAGGCATGGTATGATAGCTATCGAAATGAATTTTTCGATTTCATATATGTATGATATGCTTTTAAAAAAAAATTATATTATATTTATAAATACAATATTAAAATATGAAATATCAAATATCAAAGTATATAGCTATCTAAAAAATTCATTTTATAATTCTAACAAAAACAGTGAGATAGAATACTCTAATATAATTATCGCTAATGCTTTTAGGAAAGAAAATGTAAGTGCAATCATCTAAAACAATAATTTATCGTATTTATAACATGCATGATATAGTTGAAACCCTATCTATCACAAAGATAACTAAAGACATTAATTATAAGACTATTTCTTTTCATTTTTTATAATACTTTAATTCTAATTTTCCACTTTTCACTTTTCATATTTAAGATCTCAAAATTAAAGAACATTTTGATACATTTAACATAGTTCTAATTAAAAATCATAAAATTTTAAAAAAAAAGAACTTTATTTTTTAAAATATGTTACTAGTCAAATTAGGTCCTAAAAAAATAAAGTACTTGCAGGGTTTACAGTGCATGAATGTGTAAACAAATAATGGAGATGAAAGCAAGTGGAAGGATATTATGAAATGACTAGCGGCCTTTCTTGTCTGTATCTTCACCAAAGAAAGAGAAACTTTATAAAAGGAAAAAAAGAGTGTTGAGACAAAAAGGAAGAAAAAAAAAAGATAAAAGGGAAAAGGAGTTGGAGTAATAATAATGAGATGAAACATAATGTGTTGAAAAGATATTGCATGTATGTGGATAAGCAAAGGAGGAGGGGACACCACCACTCTAAGGACGATTAGTAAATCATTTCATTTGTTTAACATATCACTTTTTATTATTATTATTTTCAACTTCATATTCATTCTTCATTAGTGTTGTTTATGTTTATTGAGAGAAGGCATGAAATTTATTTCGAAAAATCAAATATACATTCAAATTGTTATGACGATTATTACACACATATATTATTTGAAAGTATCTATATTATTATCCTAAGATGTATAACACCATTCTCTAGTGTTTTATACTCGTTCGCCACATCAGCACCATGTTAGCACCAAATTAGAAATTATAATCTTTATATATTTTTTTCTTTATTCAATAATTTTTCTTTTGTTAATAACAATTCTCATTAATTAATCTGTAATTAGAAATTAAAATCATCCAATAACTTCATCACTAGACCACCCCACTCATCCACCTCTGATCTTATCGAAAAGTCATATGCACGCCTCCGTTGTCATCATGTCACGATCCCATTTTTCAAGTCATAATGACACCTACTATAACCCACTAGTAGGTAAGTCAACCCGTTATCCGAAACGACAAGTAATGGATATAAGGGCATAAACAAAGTAGAAATAACCTATTTAATAGAAATAACAAAAGAATAAGGCGGAAGCCCTGGGTCTCAATCTGCAGCTGAAGTCTCAAATCTCTAACGAAGCACCGAACTCTCTCCACAGATATACACATAAGACAAAAGATCCCTCCCAGAACCTAAAAGTCACAACTACAGAGCTACTACAAAACAAGTACAAATCCAAAAAATGGACCAAAAATAAACAGACTTGTCTCAAAATACAAAAAACTAGTCAAACTATACCGAAGGAGACAAGTATGATTCAGGATGCCATAAGCTCACCCTCGTCTCTGAATACCGAGGGCAACTGGCTCGAACTCAACACTGATTGTTGGTGCTCGGACCTGCATCACGAAACAGATGCAGAGTGTAGTAGGAGTACCAAAACAACATATACTCAGTAGACATTACAGATCAACTGAACAAGAAAATTAAAGACAATATGTAAAGCAAGAATTAAACACAGTAGGGGTCAAAAGAGCGGAATCAAACAGGATTGCACATGAGTGTAGAAGGAACTGAATGAAACAAGTAAATAACTAACTAAAACCTAACTAGACCCCCATAAGCCCAGAAGGTACACTTGTGTGCAAATGTAAATAAAAATTTGAACGGACCCCCATAAGCAAGACATGTATACATAATAACTACACAAAACATAACCCGATGAATCCAGAGCCGAAGAGTGTATAGGCTGGACCTCGAATGGGGAATAGTCCTCCCAAAGTAACCAATAAATCCAAATCGATAGATGTCAACTCCATGGAGGATAATGAACTCGAGAACTGTCGCTGAAGATCATATGACCAGACTTAAATCTAAGACCAATAATATAGCAATATGACTAGACCTTCAATCTACGACCAATAACAGAGAAACATAACCAGACCTTGAATTTGCGACCAATAATAGAGCAGCGTGACCAGACCTTGAATCTGCAACCATATGAGTTGTCACGAAGGATATTATGTCAAATTATCATCATAGTGTCACCATGAAATGGCAACCACTCCCAAGTAATCAATACAATACTCCAAGTCCGAACGCAATCCAATCCCAAGTCACCAAATGAAGCGTGATATCTCAATCGTGAACTATTAGGCCGTAGAAAAAGAGAGTTATGGATAAAAGATCATCGGAGGTGAGTCACCGCCTAACTAAGGCTCATTCTATCAGACCAAAGTCTGTTACATCAGTCTATAGGGAGCTAAGTCGTTTGAACTTTTGACCAACGTCAACCGTCTAGTTTCAAAAGCTCCAAAAAAGGAAACTTGCACAACACCCAAACGAACTACTAGGTGACCGAACTATCGGTCACAACAAGTCATAAATGACTTGGGGCTGCTACAGGAATGCTCTAAATGAAGAAAAGAAGGAAATAACACATAAATGACCTAGAAGGTCATTACAACATCTACTACTAAAAAGGAATTTCATCCGTGAAAGTAAGAGTCAAGGAATACCTGAAGGCTCAAACAAGCGGGAAAACTACTCTTACATCTCACACTCGGTCTCTCAAGTAGCCTGATCGACTGGACGATGCTTCTAACGGACCTTAACCATAGAAATGGCTCTGAATGCAACTGTCGCACATCTTAGGCTAGAATAGAAACAAATTCTTCCACGAAGGTCAAACGGTCATCCGACTCAACTGAATTTGCAAAAAAAACGAATTTACTTCAGGTAACATATCATAAACCACTTTAATTCTTTCGATTCTTGATGCCCCAAAGTTTGTATCCTCGATCTCTAGTTCAACAAACTTAGGTAACTCTCCCATTAGATTAACCTGCACTTTAACCCTTGCACAACTAGGGTTAGTCTTATTTGTTGTAGCCATATCCATTTGAATAGGTTTTCCAAAGGCAGCAACTAATGAAAATAATTATTTCTTCCTTGAGAAAAATTGGCCAAAGATGAGGAAAAGAAATCCATGTCATAGGTTAGGTAGTCTCTTCATCAACTTTGAACTTGTTAGTGAGTTTTTAGACATCATATTTACAAAGTCTTCAATTAATTCAAATCTGATTAGAATGTGTCTGCTTCTCAACAAACCAATTTAGGACTCTAGTTTGATATTGCATTGTTTAGGAATTTGCACTCTTTAACTCTTCCAATTCAGGCCAGCCGTAAGAAGATTTACATATGATAGCATATTGCAGGTTCTTTATGGTGTTCATGTGCTTGACTTCCTCCTTCGCTCATGTCACGACCCGAGCCTACACTCTGGACGTGGCCGGCACTCAAGAACCATTGATGGTCCCAAGCGAACCCTCATCCTGGCTGACTACAAGCGGAAGACTAACTTGAGCATACATAAGCATCAAATTGAAAGGAACATTTAAAAACAGTTTATTAAATCTCAAAACTGAACTAGATATACTGCGTATGAAACATCAGTTTTAAATAAAATATCTGAAACTGAAAGACTCTCCAAAACTGTCTATCTATGAAGCCTCTACTATTAATAAAGGATGTCGGGACAAGACCCACGACACCTCAAAACTACTAACTGAAAAGTAACTGTGAAGTCCTCTGGAATACAAGGAGGCTTACCAAAGCTAACTGGAGTGTAGAGTGATCTCAACGAAGCGCTTGTTGATAATCATGAACACCTATTTCTGGATCATAAAAGGATGCAGGTCGAATGACATCAGTACATGGAATGTACGAATATGTAATGTGACTGAGTAAACAAAAAACTGAACTGAATATCTGAAAACAACTCAACTGAATCAATACATGAACATGAAGTGAAAACCATTTAAGCTTTACAATAAAATATACAATGAAAGCAACATGAAAAATAATATACTTTACTTGTGGGGAGTTTCTCTAACCGACAACCATCATCATGAGCCTAGCAATGATACAACGTTTCGCCTCACGTTGCCAGGGCCATCCTATACTTTGTCGGGGTATAGGATGATATCGTGACTATGGATCTATCTAATTGGACTTCTCAGAGGCAGTGAGGAGTCGTTATTAACGTGATTAAGGCTAAGTTTACACCTCTTCCAATTCTAGATGCAAAGACGATCGTTATTCAGTATAAAACCCAACGAAGAGTTGGGGTCGAACCCACAAGGAGTGGTACAATTGTTCGAATTCAGTTATGAAGTAGAAATGTGGTCTAATTGGTTATAGGAATATACATTATCGAAAACATATAAACAAGTCTAAGGGAGTGACAACGAATGTCAGATGGGGGGTTTGGATTGTCAATTATCAATTAAAACACAAGCGAAAACAGGGGACACAATAATATAGAGAGAAATTCTCGGTATGTGATCGATTATGGGTTAATTTCACTATATGGGTAATTGAAATTACTAACGAATTTTCTAAACCTCAGTGGGTAGGCTAGATTAAGGGTGCAATAGTTTTCTTTCGAACAACTACCACGCTTCAAGCGATTTCTCTCGAACATCAACAAGCTTATCAATATAAACAGCCCAAAACCTTAATTCATCCACTCTCTCGAGCTAGATGGGTAGAATCGAATTTAGGATTTACTCTTTCGAGCTAAATCCATATCAACCCAATAACTACAATCATTAATCAAAAGCTTTGATTCTAAAACTTCTCTCTCAAGCAAGCCCAGAACTCTATACTAGAATTGCATTTTCATCTACAATTCGTAAATTCAAACACAACAAACGATTAAACCCACTTCAATTAAGCATTTAAATCAGTAATTAACAATACCCACAAGCTAATTCAGCCCATAATCACATGATCACACCCAAGAATTGAGGTTTTAGCTAAGCATCATAAAAAGGTTAAAACAGTTACAAACTATATTAGCCATTAGCTGGGTAAAAGTCTCCAAGCCTTTACAATGCTCCAAATTGATTAAGTTCAAAAACCCACTTGCAAATCCTCAAAATTAAGCTTAGAAATCTTCAAAGTCGACAATGAAAACTGAAAACTCAAAGAAAACTCTAACTCTCAAACTTGGGGATCAGGACTCCTTTATCTTCCTTTTAAATTCCAATATATAGTTACCCATTTTTTGGCTTGAAAGTCCATTTGGCGGAATAAGTCACGCCTCGCCGAGTGGTTCGGTAGGCTGCCCTTTGCTCCCTTCCATCGCCACTTTGCATTTGTCATCAGCCTCCTAGGTCTTGTAACTTTAGGCGATCCAAATTGTTATCGCGGAGTTGATCGGCGACTCGCCGACTTCCCATTTCTGTCGCCAAATCGGTTCTTCCCCAAGGCTGGCACACTGGAACTTAGGGCGAACTAAAGAGCCACTCAGCGGTTCGCCGAGTGGTCTTGGAGATCACCAAGATCACTTTTCTTCACTTCTTCAGCTTGTTTGTTCCTTTTTGTCCGGTAGTGTCCTTGCCTTGCTCCCTAGCCTTTAATGCTGCAAATCAACACTTTAACATCAATTTAGAGCATAAATTAGGCATTTGAGGTCACTTAATCTATCAAAATAAAGCCCTAAATGAGTTGAAATCTCAGTCTCATCAACACCCCCAACTTAAACTTTATCTTGTCCTTAAGTAAAACTCAAGATCAATCAGTTCAACAAGGATGTCTACAAACAGTGCTGCTTAAGACTCAACATAAATGCACACACAAGGCTCAAACTACACATACAATGATTAATTGTGCACTCAAAATTTCAAATTGTGACTCACCATTATCAAGTTTACTCAAGTTCACAATGTTTTCCTCAAATGCAAGTTCAAGCTCAACAACGGTACTCAAATGCCCTCACAATAAAGATGATTCCATATTCGCACAAGATTTCTCAACAATTTAAATTTCCGGAATCACATTCAACTCTCACACTCACAAAGATGAACACATACATGACTCCACCCATAGGCTTGCCCTTATTTTCCAATCAACATTTGTTTCAGCTCACTCAAGATTAAAAAGGTCTTTTTACGGCTTGTAATGGGGTTGAGTGAAAAAGTATGGTAATTTAGGCTTAGTGGCTCTTACCTTCATGAAGTATGGCATGAAACTAACTTTTCCTCCTTTTCTTTAAAATTCAAACATGTTCATAATCCATTCCATTATTCAACTTTATATGAACCACCGGATACCCCATTTCTTTTGCAATTTCCACACACTTTATTTCACAACATTTCTTTTTCAGTCTTTTTCATTTTATTTTCAACCTTTTTCATGTCTTTTTCTCTTTTCTTTTTATTTTTTTATTTTATGGAGGGGTTCCATTATTTTCCAAACAATCCATTTAGGGGGAATTTTTCACACTTCTTGGCTATTCAAACAAACCATACTTCATGAAAGTTATGGGTGAAGGGGTAAAAAGAGGTCACCATTTTCCAAGTTTCTTCCAAGAAAAGATTAGGCTCAAAAGGTGCCAAGCAAGGTTCACACTTCTCACAAGGTTGGCCACAAAGAGGTATGTTCAAACAAACCATACTTCATGAAAGTTATGGGTGAAGGGGTAAAAAGAGGTCACCATTTTCCAAGTTTCTTCCAAGCAAAGGTTAGGCTCAAAAGGTGTCAAGTAAGGTTCACACTTCTCACAAGGTTGGCCACAAAGAGGTATGTTGTCAAATTGGTTCACTCTTCAAAAACTCTTGCCTAAGATCATTTCTATTGCTTGCCTCACTCAATCAACCGGACCAACGGGGCAAATTCTAGGTGTCATCAAGCAAAATGTTCAATATGACCTCACCACACAAGGCATTGATACAATTATTAAACAAGACGCCACACTTTATAGCTAGCGTACAATGTTCATCACAAGAGACTTAATCGACAACCGGCTAGTCATAATGAGATGCTAAAAGTTCACATATTGTCTATATAACTTAGTTTGCCTCATTGTAGCCGCACATTCATTTTGTTCAATTAAGAGCACTATTCAAGTCATCGGTATTGACCACAACCGACACTCAAATTTGCTCAAGAATAACCACAATCACACACAAAAGAGGTGGCAAACAGTTTTAAAACTTGTTTCAAAACTATTTTCATATCAAAACAATGGGCCATAAGTTCTCAACAACCACAATTCAAAAACCAAGATATATATAAGCCAAAAAGCTCCAATATTCACAAAATAAAAACAGCCCACAAGAGGTAGGTATGGAAATACCTCACCCCACCAACAAAATACGCAGTTGTCCTCAAATGCAAATGAAAACAGAAATAATCAATAAAGTAACAGAGAGGGAGGTAAAAATAGTCATCCTTCTAGGCTAGGCCTGGGGTGAAGTCTGCATATCAGTCACTCCATCTGTCAGGACATCAGTGCCCGATATCTCAACATCCTTGGCTCCACTGGAGCCCACCATAGTAGTATCCTGAAACGATGCCTGTCTAGTAGTCTCGAACATAGCACCCTCCAAGTCAGCCAAATCATCATACACTGTCTCCTCCCTCTCACCAAGATGCTCCTCATCTGTCTCAGCATCGGTCTCAGCATCAGCATCATCATCTCTCATCTCATCTCCGGTAGTAGTCGGAGGCACCTCAGAACAAGCTGGAATATTTATGCTCGAAACCTCGGGGATCTTCACAGTGCCAAATAACATGGATAGATCAGTGGACTTCAGCTCGTCCACATCTTTACGGAGCCCAACAATGTCGGCCTTCAAGGCCGTAACAGCATCTGTGGCACCCTGGCCCTTCTCACATTCCACCACTTTCACGGTAAGGGCATCCAAGGCCAACTTGTGGCCATCAATCTCAGATCGGATGGGTGCTAAAGCAACAACAATATCCCTCTCTATCATCCCAGGCAAAATGGCCTCTACCCGATAGGCACACACATCCGCAGATTAGGCCAAATGACCCATCTTGTAGAGCATGACCTGGGTGATAGGGGGTTGGGAAGAAGAAGCAGCAGCAGCAGAAGATCTAGGGGGAGGGATTGCAGCAGAAGTACCAGGGGTCTCAGAAGTAGAAGGTCCAGAAGTACCTGAGGGTCCACTAGCCTGGGGCATGATTACCTCCGTAGGCAACATATCTACATCAACCTCCGGGGAGTTATCAACCAGTGCTGCCCTCATCCTGTCAGCCCCATCCCGCTGGTACTCGGCCTCAATACACCAAATGTCAGTAGAGGAGGTGGGTGTCACCTCCACATCCATCTTCTCATCTCTCAGAACACGGTCCCGTCTGCACAACTCGGTGATCAACACCGGAAATGGGAGTGAAGTCTGTCGCTGCTTGGCCGTCATGGCCATCTCTTGCTCAATCAGCATACCCAAATTCAACCTCTTCCTAGCTATGATGGAACCAAGACAGGCCGCCTTCGGGTGGCGGAGAATAGACTCATTCTGTGATGGCATGATGGTGTTGTTGATAGACCCGAACCAGTATCTTGCATCAACGTTCATATCTTTTTTCTCAATAGGTGCACCTTCCTCAATTCATCTCGGGGTAACATCAGAGAGGAGGGGTGCCAACCAGCCCTTAAGATCATCTAAAGTATTCTTATGGATCAAATCTGGGTAGTCGTGCGCGAAATCCCGTGAACACCCGAGTACCTCAAGGATCTATGTACTACTGCACTTAACCTTTTTCCCTTGAACCACTACGAAGTCCACTGGTTTGAAGGTACTTGCCTTCTTCTTCCCCTTTGGCACCAGCTCACCATAGGCGGAATAAAACTCCCGGCCAAGTAGGAATATAGGGACCCCGGGGCTTGGTGAAAATCTCAAACTTGTGGAACTTGATGGTGTTCCACACTTCAGGATACCTGTCAACCACACCGTCGGTGGACAATCTCTTCTCCTCTAGAATGGTCCTCAAACCCTCGGGCTTTAGTCGGTTGAGCGACCGGGGAGGAGGACCCTGAGCAGGTGGTGCCTGCACCACTGTCTGTGCTGGAGGAAGCACTGGAGCTG
This sequence comes from Solanum etuberosum, assembly GCA_029582245.1. Classification (NCBI taxonomy): domain Eukaryota; kingdom Viridiplantae; phylum Streptophyta; class Magnoliopsida; order Solanales; family Solanaceae; genus Solanum; species Solanum etuberosum. The sequence goes on along the minus strand of JAJONR010003093.1, from coordinate 3,412 downwards.
AAGCTGAAGGGGTAGGCGTCGGAGGCACTGGGATCCTAGATGGATCGTTCATCGATTTGAAGCGTAGCTCCGCTCTCCTGGCCTATAATAACTGGTCATCCTCAGGCTCAGAGATGGAAGCCTGAGAATCATTCTGCGAGTCACCCTCACTGTCGGAGGTAGTGAGGTGTGTCTCGTAGATCCCCTCACTTTCTGAACTCACCTCAGCAAGTGTCACAACTACGGGTGCCTTGCCCTTCCATTTACCTCCCTTTGGAGGCAGTTTTATGGCTTTAACCCAGGAAGCAGCCGCTTCCTCATTTATAATAACTCTGTGTGCCCTCTTTCGGGGCGGCATGTCTCTACCAGCGACTTTGGGTCTATCCATTCCTGCAAAACAATGTAGAAAACGTTAGAAAAAGTCAAGAAAATTTTCAGAAAAGGAGCTGCAGGAAGACTCGCCGAACCGGTCGGTGAGTCACCGAACCACTTTGGCGAGCCAGGTCGGGCTCGCCTAAAGTTACAGTGTAAAAATGCTTAAAATTTAAAGCTGGTCGGCGATGTCCAGGGCCATTCGGCGGATCGCCGACATAAATCGGTGAACTAGAAGTAGCTCGCCGAAAGTTACAGGTCAATTATGGGAAAAAGAGGCGTAGAAGGGCGATCTTTTAGCACTTTCAGCGAGTCACCGAGTGAACTCGGCGAGCACAGGCATATCACCGAAAGTTACAGAAAACAAACTTCATATTTAACGAATTAAAGGGCGATCGAGGGGGTGTCAGGCGAACCGCCGAACCACTCGGCGAGCTAAACCCAGCTCAACATGTAGCCCAACGTGACAGTTTTTCACCCCGTACTTCAAAATCAAGCCCGCAGCCCATGAAACCAAAATTAAACACCAACACATGCAATTTACACCAGACCCATAAGACCCATGCCCTTGGGGTACTCAGACTTCCCCCGATTTGGCCAAAATTGGCCAATTGACGTCTTTTGCTCTTAAGAATGACGTCAACCGCTCTATCATCGGGCAATTTTTGACTATTAGCACTATCCGGGGTTACTCAGACTTCACCCCGCTATACCCAACACAAAATCAACAATCCCTAAAAATTTAATCATTTCAAGACACGGGAAACAACCAATTACGATCAATTAACAACGAATTCAATTAAGAACGGGCAAACCAACAATCATACGAAGATCAAACTACACTACCCAACGATATTCAACAACAATTTATCACAAGCATTTGATTTCAACCAACAATTAAGTTCGGGGTTCGGAAAACCAACCTTTTATGCTGATATTTTGTAAAGCTAGGCGGCAAAGAAATCCCAAAATCAATCCCGAGCAACGATCACAAGTAACACGAAGATAAAAAGTATGAAAATATGAAAGATCCAATATCAGATGAGAGAATGCGGGAGTTAAAAAGTAGGAAAGTGAAAGGATTTTGAAATTTAAACCGTTTGGCCTTTAAAACCATTCAGTTCGCGCGCCAGTCGGCGAGGTAAGTCGAATCCGCCGACCTACTCGGTGATTCTTCGAGTGGTACTTCAGCCCACCGAGTTTTAAAGAACTTCTGGCAAGCCAGGTGGTTCCAACGGCGGTCCAAGTCGGGCTCACCGACCGGTTTGGCGAGTCGCCGACCGGACTTTTGGCTCGCCTAGTTGCCATTTTTCCAAAACTTCAACTTTTCAACCTGCACATTCAATACCCATTATTCAAACAGCAGAAATAAAAGCAATAAACCTTGGGTTGCCTCCCAAGAAGCGCCTCATTTAACGTCGTGGCACGACGTGGATACGCTTTCAAGGATCATTCTTCGGGTTGGCCAAGGTATCACTTGGTAGACCCCCTTTCTGCACGATGTGGATACGCTTTCAAGGATCATTCTTCGGGTTGGCCAAGGTATCACTTGGTAGACCCCCTTTCTGCCTTTGGATTCAAATGAGATGAAATTTGACCCATTTGCGTTTCCAATTGCTTGATTGAGACTGAATGTGAGGTGACCGTCTGATTAAGTGTAGAGACGTCCTCTTTCATTTCTTTCAAAACTTTATCCGACTCTTCTACCTTATTGAGAATGCATGAGAGCATGTCTTCCGTACGGACATTCTCCAAGTCAGTCATTGGTTCCTTGGGCTTTTGACGCTCATGAGGTGGGACGTATATGTCCTTATCACCCTCTTTCCTTCCAAGTAGCGGTACGATCACGTCATTCTCTATCACGATCTCTCCATCCATCATCTCTATTCCAACCTGGATTTGCACCTGGCCTTGGATAGTTTTGACGAAAACCTCCTCCTTAATTTGCAAGGAAGTTCACCTCCTCATTATACAACGCCTCAAAATATGCCTCATCAGGGTTTTCTCCACCAACACCCACAGCATTTACACTCTTCAACTCACTACCCATCACATTTTTCGACAATAAGTCCAGTTGGGTCATCATTTTTGCCATGTTTTGGTCTCTCTCTTCCTTCTCGATATGCTCTTTTGTCATTCTAAAAGTTAGAGGAGACACTTGGTCCTAACGAGTGTACCATGCTCTATTGATCTTGGTCATACCATCAAGGAGTTGGGATGCAACCTCATAAGGCAGCTGCATTATACCTCCGGGAACAAGTTGATCAGCAACTCCTTTGTTCACCGAATCAAAACTCCTATAAAAGTATTGCAACAAGACATTGTTGGGCAGCCAATGAGTTGGGCATTGAAGTACCAACTTCTGAAATCTCAGCCACGTCTCGTGAATTGGCTCACATTCCAACCGTTTAAAACCTTGAATACTATCCCTTAACGTCATCATTTTTTACGGGGGAAAGTATCTCACATAGAAAGCTACGGTAAGCTCATCCCAAGAAGTAATGGAATTCCTTGGGAGATCATCTAGCCACTTGGTAGCCTCTCCCATCAAAGAAAATGAAAATAATCGAAGACGAACCGATTCTTGAGAAATGTTCTTGAATGAGAACGGTCCACAAACGTCAACGAAATTCCAAATGTGCTCATGGGGATCCTCATGAGCCATCTCTCCAAACAATCCTTTCATTTAAAACCTTGAATACTATCCCTTAACGTCATCATTTTTTACGGGGGAAAGTATCTCACATAGAAAGCTACGATAAGCTCATCCCAAGAAGTAATGGAATTCCTTGGGAGATCATCTAGCCACTTGGTAGCCTCTCCCATCAAAGAAAATGAAAATAATCGAAGACGAACCGATTCTTGAGAAATGTTCTTGAATGAGAACGGTCCACAAACGTCAACGAAATTCCAAATGTGCTCATGGGGATCCTCATGAGCCATCTCTCCAAACAATCCTTTCATTTAAAACCTTGAATACTATCCCTTAACGTCATCATTTTTTACGGGGGAAAGTATCTCACATAGAAAGCTACGATAAGCTCATCCCAAGAAGTAATGG
>JAJONR010003092.1:0-84009 GCA_029582245.1 Solanum etuberosum | reverse complement strand
TTGCCTTGGGAAATAGGTATGCATGCATATCCCAAAATACATTGTTAAATATTTGAAGTGGCGTAGGCGCATGTAGTAAAATATAAGAGTCGATTTTTGTCAAAAAATCATACTACATATAAATAAATTATATTAAGTACCTAAGTCTAAAAAACAAAAAGGCTTTACTACTGATTATGTCTTTACAATCGTAATAAAAAATTATGTTAAAGTGATAAATAATTTTTTTCCTTAAAATTTTGAGTACAAAATCATCTTTAATAGATTGAGCTTTACTTTTTGAAGTGAATCTTTCTCCGCAAATCTAAAATAATCTGATTAAAAAGAATAAGAGCCTAATATCAAATGAAAAATTAAAAGAAAGTATTTTTATAAATATTATACTTCTTCTGTTTCTATTTACTTATTCATTTTTTACTTGGGATATTTATTTTTAAAAAATATAATTGGTATAGTAAATTTATCAATTTATCCTTATTGTTTGATAGAATTTGAAAATTAATTTACCTCTTAAAGAGGTTTTAATTTTTTTTTAAAAATACTAACTCTCTAAATAAATAAAGAGTAAAATAGATTAAAAATATTATCTTTTCTTAATTTTTCAAAAATAACGTGCAAAAAGGACCAGTAAAAAACAAAATTAGACAAATGAAAAGGACAGAGGCAGCACATTTTATATGTACGTACGTCACAGAGGTAATTCAAGGGGGGAAATGACACTGGTTCTTCCCAATGTATATAATTTTAAAAAAAAAACTTACACCCACGCCAGTTATATATATAGGCGTATTTAGAGTGGATTTCGTGGATTCACGTGTTATATTTTTCAAAGAATATTTAAATATAGAGGTGGGAATCCATGTTAAAAGTAACATATAATAATATGATGATGATTGGGTGCAACTCTCTAAACAAAGATATAAATTTAAATCTTATATCTAAATATTTTATTTTTTAATAACACTCCTCCAAGTGATTATCGATAACACTTTTGACATTTCAATCATTTTTTTTTTTCTTTTAATCTTTCAAAAATTAAGTGTATTACATTAAAAATTCCTTAAAAACATAGCATTGTAAAAAAATTATATAATTAAAGCAAATATATATATTAAAATTTAAAATCAATAATATTATATATATTAAACCTATAAATTTTAAAATTTAATAAAACATATATCTTACATTTTTCTGTAATAACTCACCCACCATTTCGAAATCCCGAATACCCGTATGCTCTTACGAAATTCTTAATAAGTGCAGTACATGCGTACACTTGAATATATACATACAAATTAAAGCAACTATAAATGAAAATCACTCCACTCAAATTACAGAACACATTAAGGGAAGAAAAAAAAAGAGAGAAAAATGAGCTTCCAGCGTTTCTACGAAACATGGTTTGATCAACTGACAGAAATCGTTCGCCAACTGAGCCAAGTTCCCCGCCCCGCCACCAGTGACCAACACCGCGAATTGCACCAACAACTCGTTCAAAAAGTTGTGTCCCATGTCTACGAGTACTATCGAGTTAAGTCCTTAGCTGCAAAAAACGATATCCTCTCCGTTTTCTCAGCGCCATGGTCTACATCTCTTGAACGTTCTCTCCATTGGATCGCCGGATGGCGACCGACCACAGCGTTTCACCTTATCTACACTGAATCCAGCATTTTGTTTGAATCTCACATCATTGACATTCTCCGTGGCCTCCGATACGGAGATCTCGGTGATCTATCGCCGGATCAACTCGCTCGCGTTAGCGAACTTCAATGTGAAGCTGTTCAGGAAGAAAATTCTATCACTGACGAATTCAACGACTGGCAGGCACGAAATCCTCACCTCTCTCTTCCTTTTTTTTGTTCTTCTAATGCCACTCTGTCATTTACAATAATCTAATCACAATTCCAAGTATTCAATTTCAAAATAATTGAGAAATTAGATCTTAGTAGCTCAGTTGGTTGTCTGATCCCCAAATCATCAATTTTGTTCTAATTAAGTCAATTTTAGTCCAAAACTGCGAATAATTTGTTGAATTTATCGTACATGCAGGATAGTGCAAGTGAGATAATTGGTTTGATGGGAGACATCGAAGGGAATATGGAGAAGCTGGTTGAGATTTTGGAGAAGGCGGACAAACTGAGGATGAAAACGATAGAGAATTTAGTAGAACTATTAACGCCACAGCAAGCAGTTGAATTTCTGATAGCATCGGCGCATTTGCTATTCGGAATCCGTAGATGGGGAATCAATCATGATCGCCATAGAGAAAATCCATGAACATTTTCGACTTCTCCATTCATCTGGTTCATCATGCAGACTGGTTTGCATGTTGTTGGTTTTTTTTTTTTTTTTTTTTTTAAAGATGAAATCTCTCAAATTAGAGAAGAAATTTTGGATTTTTTAATTATTATTATTGTTTTTTTAATTTATTGCCTTTTTCTTTTACAAGTGGATGAGTGGCTATGAAAGGTGTTAAGCTACCAAGCAGTTGATCCCATGCAGAGAAACACGTGTTATTCAAGCAGCGCGTCACAATATGAAAACATGGCGCGCTGTTGAACAGCTGTAAGGGGTAATTATGTAAACTTAGAGTAGGAACTTTTGTTGAGCCTGTATCAACTAATCCAGAATGTATTGGAAAAAAATATTTTTAAGAATGTCATTAATAACGAGTGTTAGAAGCTTTTATCGACATTACTCCTTATGTCCTATATTAATTGATCAATTTTTATTTTATACGGTACTTAAGAAGTCATAAGAAAATAATTTTACTGATTCGCTTCTTCAAGATTTTTTTGGTTACACTTTCAAAAAGGAATTATTTATAAGGGTAATATTGAAAAGATTTAATTAATGCTTTCGTGATTTAGTAAAGTGGATAACTAATATGAGACAATTATTTTTAGTATAATGATTCGTTAATTTGTAGTTAATTGTTATTGAATCTAATGTCATTATAGGGTTTAAAGACATTTATAAAGAGTATTTATAAAGAGTGTTGGTCTTCTCCGTTCATTTTTATTTTATTTGTTTACTATGCAAACAAATAGATATTCATAATTTGTTTGTCTAATTTAAAAAATTTAAAGATAGGTTTATCACTTAATTTTTTTAATTTATCTTTATTATCAATGATAGTATGACTTTGACTTTGGTATGCATGTTTCAAAGTATTAAATTTATTATAATAAAAGAATAAGGTGTAGAATTGTTATGTTATTTATCAGTAGATGTTAAGTTAATATTGAATAAGTAGAAATAAATGAAAAAGTGTTTTTTTTTAAAAAAAATATGCTTTAAGTGCTTAATAATTATTATGAATTAAGCTGCTGTTTATGTTTGCTTCAAAGGTGATATTTTTGTTTCATAAAAATAAAATTTATATTTAAATTCATACCAAAAAAATTAGTATGCACGTATTACTGTTGAGATTAGTTGTACAAGTATTGGTTAAAGTTGAGATTAATTATATAAGAATAGGAATTAATTATACAAAGTTTAGTTATTTTATTTACTACCCTGCATTCTTTTTTTTTGGTCCCATATATTAAAATTGCTATTTAAGCAAATCGGGAGAAATACTTTATTATTTTCTTTTAATATTACCCTATTATTATTATTATTAAATAACTACTTAGTATTGTTAAATTTAGATTTTTAAATCACAACTAATAAGACTGATTTTATAAAATAAATCTCTAATAAATATTTTTGAAAATGTCAGATCAATATGGGATCAAATAAACATTACTCCATTATTAATGATATTGATTCACTTATGACACATATATATTCACTTATAACTTTAAAATATATATATTTTTGTTATGCGTGAAAAAATGAGCTATGTATTATATTTATTGTTATATATTTACGAATAGGAAAAGGTTGTTTCTAAGGAATTCCAATTTGTATAAGTGAAATTTCAGAGTAGTGAAGATGAATTTTGTTGCAATCAAATGAAAGAAATTAAAGAGAAAAAAGATCCTCATAAATGAAACATAGTTATTTAAATTGAGTAAATTTTAGATTTAGCAAACATAAAAATCATATTTGTATGCTATAACTATAGTTTGCATAATTGCGCTTCATAACAACTTTTATGTTTGTTATGGCTATTAATATGTATATTTCGGTATACTTATACAAAAGAATCAATTGTATAAGTATATATTTGGAATCTGTATACAAATAAGAAAGTATTTTTTTATATAATTTGTGTTTGTATAAAGCGAGAAAGAGAGAAAGGCAAAAGAGAACTGGGCAGGAGAAGATTTGTATTGTATAATTATAAGTGTATAGGACGAAAAAATATGTATTTGTATTTGTATATACAGTTTTCTCTCGCTTTATGCAAACACAAACACAATTTATATATTTGCGTTTGTATAAAGTGAGAGGCGAGAGAGAGCGTGGCGAGCGAGATCAGGAGAGTGGCGAGCGAGATATCTGGGGAGAGAGGCGAATGACAAAGTGTTTTCTACGGATTAGAATTAAATAAAACTGCGGTTATAACATTTAATTTTAATTAATAGTTTGCTATTTTATACAATTTTCCCTTTTTTAAATGAAATTTCAAGATTGGCTGAATATTAAAAGGTGGATCAAATAGTGACTAACCCACACAACAAGTCACTCTGAACTTTCGGCCCATGAGCCCAGTAGTCATTTGCCTGTATTGCACATTCGTATGGTCCGAGGAGGATAAGAACGTAAGATTAATCGTTTGGTACGTGGGATAAGGTGATATATTTTAGAACGTAGATGGTATATTTCGCGATGAATTTTGGGATATTTCATCTTATCCTACACGTAATCGCGTACTAAATGATCCCTTATATTACAAAGAAGGGAAGATGTTCAAATTTGGCTATTGTATTATATGAATTTAGTTTATTTATTTCTATGTTCTACTTTTGAGTTTTGATCCATTTATATATTAGTAGTACTTTGTATATCGTCATGTATTTACATTTGTTTTTAACGGATCTCGAACACAAAATGAGTGACTCGCCCACGTGTTTAATATCTTCAAGAATTTGACATTTGAGAAAATTTTGACAAAAAAATAGGTGATTGGCACTCTTTCCCTTATTTTATGTCGGCCTTTAATTTATGTCCTTTTAGCTAAACATTTTTTAACGGGATGTAAATTTCATTAATTATGCCCCTGCGCTCTTAAAGAAGTTATGCTTAAGTTCGATTAACGAGAGCAAAAATTAAAAATCGATCTATTTGAATGACAAAGATTAAATACCATTCCGTTAGACATTTTCACCAAAAGAAAAAAGGCATTTATTAGAGGAGTATGTTATTTTTTTCTCTTTTTTTTTTCCTACCTAGAATCATTAATGAATTTTCCTATTTTAAGGGGAATTTGTTGTTGATCATACTTGGTGAATGCAAAAATAAGTAAATGGGAAAAACACCAAAAAAAAAAAAAACATGTACCATCCATGTTTCCATTCCTGCACCATCATTGTTGTGTGTATGGTTTGGTTCTAGAAAGTGCATATCTTAATATCTTTTAAAGGTAAGGGCTCAACTCTAAAATTATGACTAAAAGTATCAACTAACATTGAAAACAAGAGAGCAAAAAAAGATATGTAGGAACTCTTAAAATTGAAATTATAATGTTTGGTTAAGAAAAATTAAATTGAAGTAACATTATTATATTGAGGTCTTATTGAACTTGATTGTGTAGAAGATGAAAATGGTACATTGATTTTTGATTGGTTAAGTTGATTCCAACCATTGAAAATTGTTGGAATTGACATTATAATATTTGATATCAAATTTGGAATTGATTAGGATCAATTTATATGGAATGCTTGATAATCCATATATCTAAGAGTTTTGCATAATTTACGCTAAAATTGTGACACTATTTGTATTAAAATTTTGACGAATCACCAATATTTAAATATGACAATACACGTTCTGCTCATCCACTAGGTACTTTTTAATGATATCAACTAGGATTTATGAGTAATTTTTTCTAACGTAATATCACAATTTGAACTAAAATTCTAATAATTTTAGGGTAAAAAGTCTTTACAGCCAACCGTATTAATATGCTAGCTATTCTTGTTAAAGTTATTTAAACAAGGTCAAAACTAAAAAAATAAATATAAACTATTCTATTTGTACAAATCACAATTTACTTAGGTCCATATACTTTAGAAAAAATGAATGGAAATATCAACTTTGGTGTCTTACTATAATTTAGGAATAAAAGAAATCATTTTTTCCTTATTCCCTCCTTTATTATTTTCATTATTATATGAAGAATCAATTGGCCACGTGGAAGAATATGGAACAGTAGATGACCAAGGAAAAAAAGCTGAATAAATAAAATATTAAAAAATAGAGTTAGATTAAAATTTCCCCATTTGGTTTAATGCATTTAGAAAAAGAGTTGAATAAACAAGATCTATTTTAGTTTTTTTGGAATTTATATAGATTTGAAATTGAGAAAATATTACTCCTTTAGTCTTAATTCATATGATATTTCTCACTTTTTAAGATTCAAATGAATTGATCTTTAATTTTAAATTTTTTTTATAAATTTTTTAAATATCTTAAATTATTAATTATTATGACTTCTCCACATATTTTTAATCATTTTAAAATATATATAATTTTTTGTGTATATTTTTTTTATATATAAATACATATTCAAAAAATTTAAAAATGTACTCATAAAACGAAAAATATCGTTAGATTTTGAGAGATTTGAGCCGTCTAATTTTGACCATATCATTTATACTCAAACAAGAAAAAAAATAGTCAAACAAGAAGAAGTCTTTCTCTTTCATTTAAAGCAATGAATAAACTAATCATAACCCACTAATCTGACATGTGAGTTACATTAACAAGACAAATCTACCTACCATATTTACTTTTTCACAAGATAGATTTTTTTATTATTTTAAAAATTTATTCAAAATATTTTAAGGAACTTTTAAAAATTTAATCATTTGATATATAAATTTATTGACGAACTAATTTAAAATTGGCTACTATAAACGCGCTCCTTAAAAGTAAAAATACTTTCAATAAGAAAATTATTTACGATGACACATACTTCTCAATCCAAATAAGTTATTGTCAGCTATATACTCGTAAATCTTTACTAATTCGTTTAACTTCACTTCACGTGTGCATATATATATATATGTAATAATACAATTAAATATTTTTATAATATCGTTGTTTGTATATTTTTTTTTGGGACCAACAAAATGTTATAACGAAAGACACATATTATAATTATGATATAATATGAAAGATAGTTCTTCACGAAATATGAGTTTTATAATGAAATATCTCTATATAAGATATGATTGTTAAAGAGAAATCTAGCTAGATTAGAAGTTCAACAAATCTAAAACATATTTCTAATTAATAGATATTGCATATATCCATAACACACTCGAATATTCTAAGTATGTTATTATTAAAGATAAATTTTATGTTGGTTGTCAGTCTATCATCACCTTCTCCTTTATACTATTTGAGATCAACAACGTGAGCAAGCTTATACCGTCAGAATTTAATCTTACAACATGCTATCTAAAAACTTTTCTTTCAAAACAAATCATTTATTTTTTGAAAAATATAATATTCAAATCCAAATCTAGCTAACACATGACACGTCAACCAGTGATATAAGTTTGAAGTGACAGACAGTTTACTCTATCTTTTCCCTTTCACAAACCAAAATTTTCTGGTCTCCTTTATTTTCTCTCCTTCACACTCTAATTTACAGTTTCACAAAACAAAAAAAAAGAGAGAAAAAAAAAAATTAATCAACATGTCACTTCGTCGTTCATTTCTCTCACGAAGAATCATCAGTCGATCTTTTACATTTTCCAAATCATTCAAAGAATTCAAACTTCCAGAACCTTCTGCAAGAGATGATTTCGCTGTTGGAGATGACCAAAACGGCGCCGCCGGTGAATCGGATTCCGGCGATGCAACGTCGTCGTGGTCGAATATGTTGCCGGAGCTGTTGAGAGAGATTATACAGAGAGTAGAAGCTTCGGAGGACAGTTGGCCTCTACGTCAAAACGTCGTCGCTTGTGGATGTGTGTGTAAGAGATGGAGGCAAGTTACTGAGGATGTAGTTGAGTCGTCTCTTCAGGCTGGGAAAATTACTTTTCCGTCTTGCCTTAAACAGGTGCAAATTGCTTCAATTTTTTTTTTTTTGACCTCAATTTTTTTTGGTATTTTCTGTGATTATTTTAGTTAATTGGAGGTTTAAATAGTGTAATTTTAGGTCGTTTGAGGTTTGATTCCGTAAAATTTGTGTGTTGTTGTATTGTTCTCATTGTTGCATAAGCTTAATTGTTGTGGTGTTGTGATAAGTGAAACACTGAAGAAAGGAAAAGAAGGGAAGTTCTGGAGTTTGGTGGGAGTGAAAATGTGAAATAGGCCTGATTATAGAGAGGAATAGAAATAGAGGATTTGTATAACCGTCCAGACTATTTTGGATCAAGGCGTAGTTGATCGATTGTAGTTTTGTAGTCTAGTGAACTTGTTGTTTTTGAGCTAGGAGTACAACGGGACTTTCTTTCGGAGCCTGAGGATTGTCCCTGTTGTATACGCGTTAGGCTAGATTAACTTCTTCCATTCTGAATTTGATCAACTCTTAGAACAACGAGTTTCCTGTATGTGCAAAAGGTGCACCGTTACTAGTTCCAGTACATGAAGCAAGCCGATGGAAGAAAAAAGGGAAATATTTTTACTGATCTTTTCGAATACTGGGTTGGTTTTAGTGATAATTCAGCTGAAATAAATACTGTAGCTTGATTATCTGTATAATGTAGGTAGTTAGGAGCTTAGTTTACTTCATTTTTGTATTTTTATCTATAATGTTTAATGCAGCTGTTAATGATGCCTTCTTTCTCCAATTTTCTTCTGCAGCCAGGGCCTCGGGATCCTCCTCTTCAATGTTTCATCAAACGTGACAAGAAGAACGCGACCTTTTACCTATATCTTGCTCTTTCACCCTGTGAGTTGTTACTTTGACAAATATTATTTTCAGAAATTCAGCCTTGGGAAATTGGCTACTACCTGCAGTAATTGATGTTTGACTTCATGAAAATGCTGGTTGGGACTGTACTTTAGGTGGTTGCTTAGCAACTGAATTGCATATGCTTTAAATTGCCTTTGAATCTTTCTGGGTCAATGACTTGGTCTGTATGTTTTATTTAGACTTTCTACCAGCATTGACTATTCAACTAAACACTCATTGACTTATCAATGGAAGTCTCAATCGTTTATTGTCTACATGTTCGCACCTATCTTTATCGTGCTCCCATCTTTCTTTCATCAAGATTTGAAATCTTCCATAATCCGTTTTAATATCTTAATCTCTTAAAGTTAGAATAATTAAAAGCACTTGAAAGTTTGTCTGTACTTTCTTGGCAATTTACAAAGTCTAAAGACATGCACAGTTATTATCTTTTTTATAAGCATGACATGAAAATTCATCATGATTATTTATTTTAATTTCACATTTTATCAGGACTCCTTGTAATAAAAGACTCTTGTATTCTATTTTTCATTCCTATTTCACGAAAGCTATTAGCTTGATGGATGGTTTGAGTCTGATACTCCAATTACTAATACAGATACTGTTTCAAAGACGTGTAGACTCATCAGTCATAATATTATGCTCCTAGTTGTTTGAGATTTCTCTATTATTTTTGAATGTTTTCTTGGTATTTATATTTGGCAGCGTTAATGGACCAGGGGAAGTTCCTCTTAGCAGCCCGGAGGTACAGAAATGGTGCTCACATTGAATATATAATATCTCTTGACGCAGATGATTTGTCTCAGAGAAGTAAGGCGTATGTTGGGAAGTTAAGGTAAAAATTAGTTGACCCCTTAAAATTAAGACTGATGAAGGCCATTTTTTTGTTGTTATATGTGTTCAAAGTTGTTAGGCAAAAAGAGTCTGAAGGGCTAAAGCTAGGCTGTATCCTAAAAGTCCTAATAATCAGAAATATCAAAATTCTCACTAACACGTCTAGTTTCATATATGTAGCTTGACGACTAGATGCCGATGTTGAATTTAGGAAAAATGATGTTTATAGAAAAATATAGAATGACATGGCTGGAACTCGGTAGAGTGCAGGTGAAAATTATACTAATTATATTGGTTCTTTGAGATTGACATAACCTAAGTTCGAAGAAATGATTCCGTGGATATATATTATACATATTTGTTGTGGTATAAAGTAACATGCACATACTTATTATGAACACAAGGTGTTTCAACCTTATGTTGCTTCTTCTTGCTGCATGTTTGGTTGATCCTGTAGAAGTTCAAAAGGTTCTAACTTCCAGATCGTGTTTCACAAAAGAATGAGAAGAATAGAGGAATACCGAACCTTACCAATACATATGATATCAGATGAAAAATTAAAATCTAGATGTGCAATAAGAGTCACTAGTATAGTGTCAAATGTGACTACCTTCTAGGTGTATCAGATACAAAACTTGTTTTGTTGGGAGATATTCGGTGTCACACATTAGAAGCGAAATTGTGAGGCATTTTTTGTCTAAACGGTCAACTGGTTTGATATGTTGCTACAAAGCAGAATGGGTTGAGCAGGCTGCTTAGTGATCTAGAATGCTAAAAGAAGAGGTGCATCAAGGCTAAGTAGTGGTGTTGAGGTGGGATGAGAATATTTGTGAGGCATTCCAAATAGTCTTGCTGGTTATACCTTAGATTTTTTTATTTGCATACCTTTTTGATGTCCCTCATGCAATGTCTCTATTAATATTTTGCAAGAAAGAAGAATCCTGGCTTGGTGAAATTCAACTCTTTAGGGATAAAAATTCTGGCTATATTCATAAGCTATAATTAATGTGATGGATAGTCTACCTAATTTCGCAGATCTTGTTACTTTTGTGTCCCGAGTGAACTGAATTGTTTTTAGGGTGGCAACTGCTGATAGTACCACTGACAGAATTCTGTCATTCTTTACTTTAAAAAGATTAATTTGGTGCTATTTCTTCCTCTCTTTTTTTCCAAGTATCGGAACATAAAATTGCTTGGTATCTAGACATTTACCCATCTTTGCTGCCATGTAACTGAGAACACTAATCTTGATACGATGCATTAACGTGCAATTGTACGCTTCTGATCATGCAGACAAGGTAAACTTCAATGTTAATGTTTCTGTGCTAGTTAGATTTTCATCAAACAATTACTTCAGTTGAAATATGACACATTAATTAGGAAGGAAATCTACACTTTTTATTTGGAACTGTACTAAGGAAATACACTTCCCTATTATGGATTGCCATTAAGGAATCTGTTCAATCGTCGGTACAAAAAATGATGATGCTAGCAGCTGGAAGTACACAGCTGTATTACCCCCCTAAACAAAAGTGTGCTGGTACCCTTTTCATTTAGTGGCCCATAGAAGGTTCTTAAAGTGTCACGACCCGATTTCTCGAGTCATGATGGCACCTACTATAACCCACCAGTAGGTAAGCCAACTCGTAACCCGGAACAACAAGTAATGGGTCTGAGGGCAAAAACTAAACAAGAATAGGCAAAATTTAAGATGACAATATAAGCAGGCGGAAGCAAACCAAAACATATATATACAAATAAAGATCCCTTTCAGAACCTGGAAGTCACTAGTACAAAGCTACTAACAAGACAAGTACAAGTCCCAAAAGTGAACCACAGAAACTGGACTGTCTCGAAAGGCAAAAGACAAGTCTATATATACAGATGGAGACTGAAATAGTACAAAATGCCGTGTGCTCACCCCCGTCTCCGAGTCAGACTACTCCAAGCTCGATATCAACGCCGGCCACTGGTGCTCGAACCTGCATCACGAAAACAGATGCAGAGCGTAGCATGAGTACCAAAACAACAGGTACCCAGTAGGCATCATAGGCCGACTGAGCTTGAAGAGTAAAGGCAATATGAAAAGAAGGAATAGCACAAACAGAGGTCAAGAGTGGAAGTCTAAGTAAACAATGGAATGCACCCGAGTGTAGAAAGAACTAACTAAAGTAATCTATAAGCTAACTACACCTAACTGGACCCCCATAAGCCCAGAAGGTACACTCGTGCGCAAGTTTAAATAAAAACCCGAACGGACCCCCATAAGCCCGACGAGTACACAAAATAACTATAACTAAAGAGAACTGTATCTGAGAACCCAAGACCAGAGAACATCGATCCAAAACCTCAACCCCAATTAGTAGAATCTGACAGTACGGAGGCCGGAACTCGAACCGGATGCTCACCAGAAGTACCCAATCACAAGTATCAAGTAATTGAGGCCGGACCTCTAACCGGATGCTCTATATAAGTATCCGTCTGATCGAGGCCGGACCTTGAACCGGATGCCCGACAAAGGTGCCAATGTAGCTGCTGAAAGAGTCCCAATCGAACCATAATCATAAATGTCCGTGGAACACCGTCCACACTTAGCCAATCAATGTAAGTCCTTGGAATCGAATCGAAAACCAACTTCAAATCACGGAGCGGAACCTAGTGTCGCCGACGTAACTCGTGAAGCCGTAGTATTGGAGAAATAAGGATAACTATCATCGGAGCAAGTTTATCGCCTAGCTAAGGCCCAAACTATCAGACTCAAGTCTGCTACACCAGTCTACAGGGA
The DNA here is from genome assembly GCA_029582245.1 of Solanum etuberosum. Taxonomy (NCBI): domain Eukaryota; kingdom Viridiplantae; phylum Streptophyta; class Magnoliopsida; order Solanales; family Solanaceae; genus Solanum; species Solanum etuberosum. The sequence continues at coordinate 71,350 of JAJONR010003092.1, read as the reverse complement.
TCTAAGCCGGCCGAGCGAAGTCGGGGTAAAACTAAGGCCTATCGGTTCCGAATCATGCATTTCTAAGGCAAGCCCTAGTCAAACCTAAGCTAAGGCCCAACGTGCTTCAAATAAACAGTAATCATACATACAAGTACTCCACATAGCAAAGAGGGTCAATTAATAACACATAGCATGCTCACAGTTAATCGATAATTCCCGAAATAGGTCGAAAACATGATTTCTAAACACCTATGCATGATTCAATAACTACCCAACCCAAATCCCAACTAATCAACATGCAATCACATTCTCGAGCTCAATCTAAGAGAGGGAGGTCGTAGCCTACCTGTAGGCCGATCACGCGCGCTCCAAAGTCACTTCTCCGGAGTTTTCCCTTTCCGAACGGCCTCAAAGCGCTGCCACGCTATCATGAATATAATCCCAACATTATTACGGTCGTTTAGACACTAAATTTGCAAGAAACGGAGGCAGACCAATTTTGGGGTCAAAAACGGGGAAAGTGGGACCCGCGCTGGAAATTTCGGAATTAACCCCAAAAAAATAGGTCCTAATCAGTTCCCCGAGCTCATGTCCCAAAATGGGACACAATTTGGGGCTCGGGAACATCACAATATCAACATGCAACCAAAACCCGGATTTTCTCAAGAACTAGAAATGGGACTGCAGCTGAAATCAATAAATTTACCAGAATGGGAGGTCTACAGTGAATTCCGACAATACCACGACGTTCTCCTCGAAAAACCACTCAATATAGCCACTGGAATCATCAAATTTGGACTTAGAATGAGGGAGAAATCAAGTTTCAAAATATCCCACAAATTGAGTTCACAAAGTAGCCATGGCAGCAGGTGAAAACGAGAATTTACCTCAAACGAAGGTCCCAAAGCAGATTCTGAGTTCACCAACGCGTTCTCCTCGAAAAATCTCACAACGTAGCCTCTTGAATCACCCAATTTGGAGCTCTATAGCTCAAGATACTCAACTTTGAAATTTAGAAGAAAAGCTGAAAATGGATGTCTTATAGGCGAGGCGAGGTTGCACCAGATACAGTGACCAGCGCACCAGCAGATTTTTCTCATATTTGAAGTCTCCGATGGGGTGTTCGGGATTCGTTCAGAGCCCCGTGCGCATAAACGGACTATGCTACCTCACTAAATTCGACGTTCCGGACTCAATGACGCAGTCGGAATTTCCATACGAGGTCATTATGACTGAAAGTGGGTCCCACACCCAAATGCGATTTTTAGCCCAATTCCACAGCGGACCTCGGAATTAGACCGGAAGCCTCGGGAAGCGAATGAAAGGTTGTTCTAGACCAAACTCGACATTACGGAACTAACCGCGTTGACGGAATTTTCATCCGAGCGCGTTTTCCAAGACTGTTGACCAAAGTCAACCTTAGGCCAAATTTCAAAGGCTAAAACGCCTAATGGTCCAACCTCACACCGAAGGCCTCGATACTCGTGCCAACCATGCTACTAGTCTAATTTGGCCATTCCGGAGCTGATGGAACCGTCAGATTTCCATTTTGTGGTTGTTTACCTGACGGTTTGACTAAAGTCAACTATTCCAGTTTCAAAAGCTCTAAAACAGGGAAACGGGCATAAAACCCAAACGAACGACCAGGCTACCGAACAGTCAGTGCAGTAAGTCATAAATGACTTGGGGTCGCTATAGGAATGCTCTAAACGACGAAAAGGAGGCATTAAGGCAAACATGACCTGGAGGGTCATTACATAAAGACGGCCCCATTCATGTTGTTTCTTTGTTGTTAAGGTTTCTGTCCTTGAGAGGAAGTTAGAAAATTGAATGCTTTACTTGGACTTTTTTGTTGTTTTTTTTTACTCTCCTTTCCTAACCAGATTTTCCGTTTTTGTCTTGTGTTCAATGTCGTTAGCTGGAGAAACAAACATTTAAATACATCACTAGAAACAATAATACAGTAAAAAGCATGTAACATCACCTTTCTCTTGGCAAAAGATTAATTTTTCCTTTTAACTCGCAATATCCTACCCTAATACCTGTGTTTCCCTGTCATTATGACAGATACAACTCTGAGTATTCTTCCGAATAAGGGGAGAAGAAAAGATGTGTTCTGATTTTCATTCTTGTTGGTTCCTTCATGTTCTAACCTTCCCATTGAATCCAACTGACAGATCGGACTTTCTTGGAACCAATTTTACCATATATGATAGTCAACCCCCACACAATGGGGCAAGGCCATCAAGCAGCCGGTCTTGTCGACGTTTTGCAAGCAAGCAAATTAGTCCCCAATTACCAGCTGGTAATTTTGAAGTGGGAAATGTTTCCTACAAGTTAAACCTGTTGAAGTCAAGAGGACCAAGGAGGATGATTTGTTCGCTCAATTGCCCCTGTCCTCGTGAAGCTGTCCTGGACAAATCTCAAGATGCTCCAAAGAAGAAACAACCTGGTTCCACAGAAGCCAACTCTACAGTTCTGAAAAACAAAGCTCCACGATGGCATGAGCATTTGCAATGTTGGTGTTTAAATTTCCACGGAAGGGTCACCGTTGCATCTGTGAAAAACTTTCAGCTAGTTGCAACGATGGACCAAAGCCAACCTGATGGACAAGGCGACGAGGATACAGTTATCCTCCAGTTTGGGAAAGTAGGAGATGATGTTTTTACAATGGACTACCGGAAGCCTTTGTCTGCTTTCCAAGCGTTTGCAATTTGCCTGACCAGTTTTGGTACAAAATTGGCCTGTGAATAGATTCTTAAGAACTTGTAATATGCTTCCTAGTTTGCTTTCGTCGTCTTTTTCTTTGGGTGCACAGTGACACTTTTTATTTAATCTAGAATTCTCTACTCGTGCTGTATCTATAATTTAGTAAATGTAGTAGATGTTGGGACCAAGTGTAATTCAACCTTTATGAGAATTTCAACATCAATGTAACAAATAGTGGAGTTCTCTGTACTACTCGGGGCAATTTCCTCGAAAACATTCCTGCTCATATTAAATTGTTTCTCTACATCTGTAGAAACTCACTCTTCATAATAACTTAATTCTAGACAAGTTGCTAAAAATGCATAACACGCAGTAACAATGCTCATACAAAATCATTCACATATGGCAATTATTTTATTTTTATATAGAAGAGGTAACATCTCCATTAGTCTAGAATTGCAGCATCAAATTATATTCCACACTGCAAAGGGATATACTTTGAATATTCCCATATGTCAATTATGTCTTCCATTATATCTCAAGTGCTGATCTGAAGAATGACGGGGACGTCATACCTCACAGAACTGAGAACTTTTTCTAAAGAAAACGGGAAGCACAAGACAACATCCCTTGCACAAGCATAAGCGTCTTATTTTTCCACAGAAGTAACACCCATTTAGCCAAGAAATTCACAACCATCAATCCATACACAGGCACAGTGGTTATAGAAAGAGGGCTAACAGAAAAAGTTGTCCATGTACATGACCACAGTTAGAACTGGAACAGAGATTTGAGAAGCCAAGAGGCTCTTCATTTCTTTCCTCTAAGTTTTGCACCAAGAGCTCTCTCCAGTTTAGAGATGATTTGTTGATTTGGAATTGCCTTTCCTGACTCGTACTCCTGGATGATTTGAGGCTTCTCATTTATCAGCTGCAAAACAAGAAGGAATATCAGAACCATTTTCACACAGATTATGGAATCAGTCACCTGGTACTCTCAATCTGTTCATCTCTCCCCCCCCCCCCCCCTTTTCTACTTCCTTTTAAGTATTAGACAGTAGGGGGGGAGGGAGACAGAAAAATGGTATACCTGAGCAAGTTGAGACTGAGTCAGCTTCTTATCTTGTCGAGCTTGCATGATGGCTTTCTTCAGTTCAGTTGGTACTTTTTGATCTAACAACAAGGTAAAAAATGAAAAATTTCAAGCAGATATTGTCATAGGAAAGAATGAGTTTGTTGTGGTACAAAATATTACTATATTGATTACTGAGGATGAAACGCATACATAAACGAGTAGAAACAGATGCAGAAGTCAGAAACAGCTCAAACAACAAAATTAGATCATTAAATAGCAGGAGATCTATCAGAGAGAAAGAACGAGAACATATATATAAAAGAGAAGAGAGAGATCACAAATGAAATAAAGTTATTAACCACTATCCCCAGCAACGTGGCATCACATGCATAAGAATTGTGGATGTTGAATAAAACAATTTCTAGCAGGAATGAATATAGCAGACTGCCTAATGTGTTTATGAATAAAGCAGTATAATGTAAAGAAAGCATTCAAGGATGATTTTCATTTGACAGGGTAGATGTGTTCCCAAAACATTTTGATTCACAGACCTTAAGAAGGCATCTTCTTCTCACTATAATGAAGTTCAAAGAAATTTCAAACACATTCATTGATGGAAGTACGTGTTTGAAACATCAGAAGTAGTTAACATAATACCATCAAAATAATGTAGAGGAGATCAAAGTTAATACCAAAGAACAATTAGAAGCAAGCATGACTTCAACCAAAGGAACACAACATAATCTAAATATGATGTATGCTTGTACAGACATTTCTAATTAAGTTGTAAAAGGTGTTGCTTTAACTTACGAGCCAGATTCTCAGTATCTTCATCAAGTTTCCTGGTGTTCAAGGTCGTACTACTAGAGGCAGCCCTGTTTGTGCCAGCAGTAGCTGCAATAGAAGATAGATATTGTAAGCACCGACTATCCCTCAAAACAAATACACACAAGTTTACTAATAGGAAAAACGGGCAACATAGAAATTGGAAAAAAAGAAGAGGAAGGGACTCTGGATGGAAAGATTTGAGTGTGTCTGTGTGGGGTGGGTGGGTGAGGGGGGGGGGGGAGCTCAAAAGAGAGTATTCAAGCACTCATCATATTGCCATGCAAGGACCCTCATATTTGTAAAAGTTTACATACTAACAACAAAGAATATATCCTAAAGTAACTGCAACGCACTGGAAAACGTATATCAAAATGAAGAAATGTTAGATATGTGCCATCAAAAATATTATCTCTACAAATAGGGAACTCATTTTCATTCACACCTCAAGAAATGTTAGATATGTGCCAGATTCAACTATAGATTTCCAGATTCAATGACTATTGAAAGAAACTTCAAGTTTCAAATGAGAGAAGGTAGCATGACGCAATACTACAATGATTGAAAATTCTAGTATGAAAGGATAAGGAAGACACGTTTAAGGATTATACTTCTACTCAACTTTCCTAGTTACAAATGTACGCAAGAATATGGAAATTAGACCGGCATGGGAAGGATGATATAAGACTTCAATCTACACAAAATAAGCAGAAAACAGTTATTGCCAGCTACCGGAAGCTCTGATTCTCATGAAAATCAACAAGTTTGGTCTTCATAAGAACCCCACACCACAGCAGAGATAATACACCAGTCCTTAAGAAGGTCATATACCCAAAATATTTCAACTAAACAATATACATACTTGAAATAGCTTAAAATAGGCACGTACATCAATCAATCAAACATAAACACATAGAAACAAGCAATAATCGTAACCAAAAAATGAAAACCCTAGCTGAAGACTTAGCATAACCGGAGCTGCATACAGAAATAAGAAAATTGAGCAATACAAGAGCCAGCAACAATAATCGAGCTAAAAATCTCTATCGAAATAAAATCAACCGATTATACAAGCAATCGAACAAATGATCAATACAAAAATTATTTTAAAATTAACAAAGCTAAGCTAAGGTTAATAATTAGAACAGCATCGTATATATGAGCGTTGTAGAGATGAAAAAAAACGAAGCACCAAGTAGGATACGAACATTTTCTGATGGTTTCGATCTCAGCACCGGAGCGACGGGCAGCGTTGACAGCTTTCTCATCCTTGCGTGCGGCGGCGGTCGGCGCCTTCTTCCTGATCACCACCGGCTCCCAGTCTTGTGATAATCCTCCACTCATATTATTTTTTCTTCTGCGGGAAAAATCTCTCTTGCTTCTCCTTTCGCTTTGTTGGTACGCTCTTCAAAATTATTCCATTAATGTGCTTACAGCCCTTTATATGAATTTTCGACCCTATTATTTAAATCAATTCATCAAAATAATATTTTTTTTACAAAACTAATATAAACGTGTTTCAAGTAACGTTTTATGTTTTATTTTATTCAAAAAATTATTAATGGGAAAAAGACAAATAGTTAACAGAGTAACCAGACATAAAGTGTTACCGTTATGTCTACCGTCAATAACGTTTTATAGTTTGTTAATTAATAGACATAAATATTTCAATATTGTTATGTATGTGGATAAGTTTGCATCTTTGAGGTTTATGGTCTATCCGAATTGATCTTTTTAAAATTCTTTTTTTTCTTTTCCCCATTGGAAGTTATTGTAATTTTGTATTCCTCCTCTTCAATATGGTCAGTTTATTCCTTTATCTGCTAAAATAGAATATTTTATGTAATATTTGAGCCCCTATAATTTATTTTCACGTTAAGAAAGAGAAGGAAAATTAGACTTCTTGAGTATTAGTGTTATTCCATTGGAGATTGATTAACCACTACAAATTTAAATTGAGATTCTTTAAATATTACAATCACTCATTACAGGTTTTAAAAATTCTTTTCTTTTCTTTTCTTTTTTGGATAAAAACTATAATTAGAGTTATGTCATACATTTTTCTTTAGAAGGTCACATTATATGTCAAAATATTGTTGAGAACGAAACAATAAAACTTTGCTTACTCGTCCCCATCATTGTCGTCATATAGTGGTGACGGGGCCAACTTGTGTGCACCTTCATCAGGTACCTGCTACCTCCCACTTGCATAAAAACATTCCAACTATTTGTTGTCAATGCCAAAGCAACTACCATTACGTCTTTTTAAACAAAGTGGTTCACCTCGAACACCAACCAACCGTTGTTTCCTCATTCATCCAACAGAGATTTTCCATCTAAATACAAAACCATATTCTCTGAAGTCTCAACAACATGCATCTATAAACAAGCAAAAGTAGAAATTAAGACATGACCTAGAACATGAGATCTCAAGTGCTTACGTTCCGAGCTCACTTACTTTTTCCTGCAAGTAGCGGTTACACCATAGTTGGCAGTACTACTAACTATTACATTTGAGTTCATGAGATACTTAGTTTCCAAGTTTTGCTAGACTATTACAAACCAAGAGACTTGACCTTTTTCCTAATATAGTAGCCTTCGTTATCTTGTTGTAGGGTTGGTACTAATCCATGGCGGTGCATTCAAACAAAAACACTGGTTGATGTAGAGGAGATTTCGCGGAAACTATGCCAGATTGGAGGATTCCTCAGTTTCTTCATAAGGCACCTGGATTCAGCGATAATGTTAGAATAAAGTAGGGGAGGGTTATTCACAAGAGCTATTACCTCTGTGGCATCAGTTTTTATCTGGGAGTTTGTGAGTGCATGCAGTTTGTCTTTCATGAATTTGAGATCTATGTGAGTGGGGTTTAGTGCAGTAGTTTTTCTAGAAAAGCCCCTAATCCAGTTACCATTATTGTCTCTAAAGACTCCACCTATTCCTTGAACAGAAGTGGTCGGATTGTAAGCACCCTGCACATTAAGTTTCAAACCATCGGCAGTGGGGGGCTGGGGGCAAACCATTTAATATAAATGGTTGTCGAGTTTATGGAGTACATCAATTCTAAAACTCCGGCTGTGGTCTGATTGGAAGGGATTTCCTTAGCAGAATTGTTGAAAACATTGTGGTTTCTGTTGATCCACATATGCCCGAGGACAAGAGGGAAGTAAAAGTCCCATTGTAATAGGGTACGAGGTAGGGTAGGCGAAATGGTTTTAAAGTTCTGAAGCCAATTACAAGTATTGGTAGATAAGTGTATATGCATATTGAGAGAGTTCCAGAAATGTTTTGCAATTGTACATTCACTGAATATGTGAATTAAAGTCTCCTCGCCAGTGCTACATATGGGACAAGAGTTGTGGGTCGAAACATGTGAAAGTGTCAAACATTTTGACGTTCCAAAGTAAAACATATAAATTGGATGAGAAAAAGTACTATAAACATTAAATTTTTTAATGAAATAGTGCATAAAACATATAAATTGAACGAGATAAAGTACTATAAACATAAATTTTTTATAGGTACATATATGTTGAAAATAATTGAGAAAAGGGTTGTTGCTTTAGCTTTCAAATACTAACAGTGACATATTCCATAGGCAGATGGAGAAGGTAAGTAAATATTGGATAGCAAACTGGTAGGGGGATATACATGGCACATTCTATGAAGAAGTAAAAGACACGAAGCCTTACCACACGATCAGATGCACCCTTTGCATTCAATTTTTGTGTTTCAAGAGTAAGAAAGCTGAGATCTTCCAAGAGTCCATCAACACCAGCTTTGCTCACGGAATTCTCCTAAAACAACATACAAGCCAATCAAATGGTGTGAAATTCCAGCTCCGTAATAATCATACATAGAAGAAATAAAGATATAAACACAGGACAGAAATTGAAAAGAAGAGATACGTGCCCAAAAGCTTCACCGGACATGACAATCCCTCCCCCCCACACACACAATTCTTTTTTAGTGTTTCCGTAATCCTACTGCTGGGATCTTCACAACTTCCGTCGACACTTGTAAGTGAATTATTATGCTAAAGATAAAATACAATAACATATATGCAAGTCCAGACACTTGACTATACCTAAGTTGCTCGGACTCTTCACTTTTGGTGCCGGACACGACATGGGTGTGGGTGTGGGATCTGTGTCCGATTTGGTCAACCAATTTTGGGTACTTTGACCAAAATCGATGGGGAAAGACCGGACAGTTTTAATGATTTCTATAATCAATACAAAAACTAAGATGAAATTGAAGAAAATGAAATACCTTTTATATAGAAATTTCTATGTCACTCCTTTTCCTTTAATCGCCTTCTAGGATTCTCACCAAGTTCTCCACAAAATATCTCATAATTTAGGTTTTATAACTTTACTTTTAGATATTTTAATTATTTTTAGGCGAATCCCCGCACCCGTATCCATTTATGGATCCATATCCCCGAAACTTAAAAATTAGATCATGAAGGATCCGACCTCTAGATCCGCACCCGTATCGAACACCCGCCCCCGAGTCCGCGCAACTTAGCATAGCAGGACATTACCATGGCCCATGGGAACTAAATGCAATATCAAAAAACTCACCCCCTCAGCATTCTCTTTGGTTGTTTCAGAAGTACCTTTGCCGAGATCTCCCAAGCTTCTATCAACAGTGGCTCCACTTAGAGAGTTCTGCTAAATACAAAATACAGGTCAGCTAACACTTAGCATAATCTCATTCAATATACATAGTACACAGAAACTACTAGCCATCAAACGGACCTCTAATTTTGCAGAGCAACAATCTTTTCCTTGTTGGCTTTCATCAATCAAAGACAACTTCGACAGAGACACTTCAGTATCGCTGATACTTACAGAACTTGTGGATTTGCAATGACCACTCAAACCGTAATCCCCACCATCATCATCTACATTCCCCTGCAAGATTGCAAGCTGATAAAAACATTGGCTTTGCATGTCAAGGTAATGACTTGACAGACATATTTATTTCACTCTGCTTGACATAAGCATTTCGATAGCTCGAAGCTTGTATAAATAGGACATAAACTTACTAACAATTTCAGCATATAACAGTCTATCTATCTATTTGGGGATGATTTACAATCAAATTGTTGAGCTATGTCCAATTAAAGCCAAAACTTACAGTAAACAATTACCTGAGCCTTAACTGGTTTATCAGAAGATTCACCGACCTTAACACCTGCAGAGAGGACAATGGAAGGCAGGCTATTAACATCCCAACCAAGAATTTCACAGACAACCTTACAATAAGCCCGATGAGCTCGTCTCTTAGAGGTTTTCGCAATGCTTATGGAATGCTGAACAAGAGACGAACAATCCTTAAACCTCTTCCACCCTTTCTCACGAACCCCACAACAAACAAGACAACAAAACACCCCATTCTCACGATTCTTCTCATAGTACTCTCTTAACCCATCATCCTGCTTAAACAACTTCACAAAAAAATCATAGTCCTGAAACCCCTCTTCCCCATCCAGAAAACCCTCATCCCCATTGATGAAATAATCCCCATCTTCACCTATATACTCAGAAAACTCGTCATCGTCGTCTAGACTGAGTGTGGAGTTCAAATATTCAGCAACTTTGAGCAATGCCGGAAGTTGACTGTTGTTCGCAGCTTCATCTTCAGCGGTCGGCAAAGGGGTTTGTAGCTTTGATTTGTTACTGTCGTTTTGCCAACTAGTAGGCCAGCCTGACGATTCAACAATGGGTTTACAAGGCCACTCAACATCGCCGGAATCTGGAACTGGGTCGGAATTTTCGAGGTCAGTATCGGTTTTCCAGGCCATTTTTGCTTTCTAAATTTCTTCTTGGTCGATGTAGAATTGAAGGGTTTTATGAAGTGTTGGCCTCCTAGGCCCTCGAAATAATAAGACTTTGACTTAATTCAAAGTATTTCAAATTATATTTGGAGGATACAACAATAGCATAATCAATATAGATTTTATTACTACCTAGATATAGAGAGAATATTTTCGATATATTTTTAGCCTGACTCATTAAGTTCATAAATTTTGGGCGATATGTTCGTCCGGTGGTTTTCTGGCTGAAATTTTTCGTGGGCGTCCGTGACGACCTATTTAATGGCGTGCGTTGGTTCGGAGGGGGCAAACGTCAATATTTTCAAGTTCATATGAGATTCGGAACGGGAGATAGAGATTTTTTCATTTTTCGTGTGTAGTCCATGAATTTTGGGTGATATGTGCGTCCGACACAGACACTCTTTGGCCGAAATTTTTTATGAGCGTCCGTGATGACCTATTAAATAGCATGCATTGGTTCGGAAGGACAAACGTCAGTAATTTCAAGTTCCTTCGAGAATAAAATATATTAAAATTATATAAATAAATTTATTAATTTATGATAAAAATCCTTTTCCTTTTTCCAAAATGTCTCTTAGGTTGAACTGATGAGAAGTTGGGAATTGGAACCAAACACTGTCTTTAATGGCGGGAAAAGGAGTCCCTAAAATCTCCATTATTTACTCTTAAATGCTAAGCATAAACATCTCCAGCGTCTTCAAAGTTCCTTTTAGAACCAATAATTTTAACCCTAGATTTGTTCTACTATTTGTTTCTCCAATGGCGTCTTCTACAAAAGTCACAGTTGAGTATGCGAAATCCGGTCGATCGTCATGTAAGAAATGCGACGAAAAGATTCCGGCGAAATCAGTAAGGCTGGGATTAGTGTCAAAACACCCTCAAGGCTTTGACCAGACGAAATGGCATCATCTCGATTGTTTCCCTTTCAGTTCTGATATCTTTTCCTCTGTGGAAGATATCACTGGATTCTCATTGCTCCAGGTATACATTTCTAGAACTCGGACTAAATTTAAGCTTATTTTGCAATTTGCATGTGGAGTATTTACTGAATTATTTAGAGTGACGAGTCAAAAACACATGTCTTCGTTTTTTTCGAGTTTGATATGTGAACTGAACTATATCGTGTGTGAGTTTCCTAGCTAAACTATAATCAATTATTTATCAAAATACATCTCAACTGTCGGTTGTTGATATTTCCTATTTGCCACCTGCGCTTGGTGATATTTCAGTTAGTAAAAGGGAACAACTTATATTTGAAGTGTGTTTTGATAAATAGTTGATTATAGTTCAGGTAGTTACATCAAACTCACAAATAGTTCAGGTACGAAACTTGAAAAACCTCCACACTTAAGGTGTACTTTTTATCTTTATTTTCCAATATGCTGTTTGTTTTATTGTCCTTTCTCGTGTGTGAGAATGGCATAAACTGCCTTCAGCTAGAGATATGTATCTGAACTTTTGTTAAATTAATACCTGTAGTAAGTCATAATCATTGATCAAATAGTTATAGGTGCATGCGATTGTATTTGACACTACTGACTTGGAACTACTTTGTTTCATTACATGGCCTTTTTTGCCATCTTGATAAACTACAATATATTCACGGTGCTTTATTTTATCACTAAAAGGTTTCTCTTTCAGTTGATAATATTCTTTGTTGAAGCTAAGCTGACATTTCTGATTTATGCAGAACAAAGATAAAGAAACTTTGGAGAAATTGATTAACAAAGAGATTGCAACTTTGCAGAAGGTGCTGTCTTCTTTAGTGTTTAAATTCTTTAGGCATTTGTAATGCAAGTAGAAAGCGCTTGTTATGGTAGCATTATAGAAGCTTACTTTTTTAATACCTCAAAGTAGCAGTTTACTGTTTCCAAATATCTATAGGCTGAAATTGACTCCACTTAGAATTCCCACTATTTGAAATCTCAAGAACATGAGTTTGACAAGTCGTGCTTCAAATACTTTTCTAGTTTTCTTTAATTGAGAGATGTTTCAACTTATATTGTCATCGATTTGAGTTGCCAACTTTTTCACCTGTTGCTTTTACTTCCTGAAGATTGCTGGACTTGTTTTATTCCTGAGTTTATACTATTATGTAAATTTTAAAGTTGAGTTACCCTGTCGAACAAGTTAGTTTGTTGGAACTTCACTTGTGCTGACAATGAAGCGATTAATTAACAGATTTCTGATGCAGACTCAGATAAGATTGACAGAAAACAAAAGGAAACCTGTGCACAGGTAAAGTTAAGTGATAGTGAATCTTTTTTTTTTTGCTATTAACTTATTTATTCTCACTGATTTCCTGCATCTGGCTTGTAAACATATGAGAAGGAAGACTCAGAGCACGAACTGAGCAAGCAAAAGCGACTAAAGGTAAATATTGCTGTTCCCACTTGAAGTTTCCAGTAGATTTGTTTTTATGAGTAAAAGGAAACTAGAAACCACAACTTGAATTTATTTTGTATCCAGTTGCATTACTTTGATTTAGTCTTATTTGAGTATAGGTAATTATCTGTTGTTTAGTCTTATTTGTTCTTCAGTGTTTATTATTACTCTCTGTTGCTGTATTTGCTTTGTATCCTGTTAATTTTTTCTGTTTTATTTTCTTATAATTGTGCTTCGAATTCTTCTTTTATTTCGAGCCGAGGTTCTGTCAGAAACAGTCTCTCTACCCCATAAAGGTTGGGGTAAGGTCTGCGTACATCCTAACTTTCCTAGACCCCACTTGTGGGATTGCACTAGGAATGTTGTTGTTGTTGCTGAGTATATGTAATGATATTGAGTACAGTTAGTGGTATCAAGTTCACTATGTGATGTTCGTATATGAGAATGTGCATAACAGGTTAAGTACTCTCCTATGGAAAGCTTATTTGGTACTATTGTTTGCCAAAATTGTCCTCCCATCAATGTAGCATATCTGAGTACTTATGTTGTTTGAGTAGTAGAATTATGGAGAATTTTAATTGCTGATGAATGCATTAATTTTTTCATTTCATAGATGTTTTCTTATATGCTGTTCCACTATTGGTTTTTTGTTTCTCTCTTGATTTTTTCAGGCCCTCTGTGTCTCCCTTTTAACAAATCAAACTCCATTGAAACATTAAGCATATTATGTTGATTCCAAAAAGCATCATGCAGCTAGATGCTTTTTTATTTGTTTGATAAAGTGCACCTAGATGTTATTGTAGTGCTGCCTTCTTTCCCTAGATATCCTAGAGCCAACTATAGAAGCAATTGGTCATGTATAACAATTTTCTAAATTATACCCTTCTTAGAGGCTTGTGGACTGTAGAAGAACAGTGACCAGGAATTGAGATGTCAAGAGTTTTCACCTATCTTTTGTACTTCTTATTTCTGTGGATTTTTAGTGAATCAAAAGCATCATTCTCTATGGCATGTCAACAGGTTTATGGTAAATACGGGAGAATAATCAGGAGACATTATATTCTTTGGTCTTTCTGCACTATGTTTGCACTTGTCAGGGCAAACATTAACATGCATGTACAAATCATCTAGCCAGTCCAGAATGCAAATATTGTTTTTGGTGCTTGCATGCTTACAACTAAAATTGTCTTTGGTCATACAAAGGAGAGATGATTGGCATCTTCTCTTACAAGGTCGGGGTAGCCTTCAGGCTTTACCTGATCGGAACAGTTGTCTCTGCTTTTCATTTTCGGTATCCCGCACTGAAGTTGGCAATAAGATAAACTTAAACCACCGATAAACTTTGAATAGATCTTGAAATGAAAGATGAATTTGTGATTAGTCTGCACAATTCCATTTAGCAGTATGTTCTCGTGTTCTTGTAGCATCTATGTTTGTCTCCTTTCCATTTTAGTTGAACTGACTCTCTAAGCATGTCTTGCATGGCAAAACTCTTTTAGCTGTCGGCCACTGAAGAGGAACCTGTGTTGGAGATAGCATTCTCCATTTCTGATGTGAGGGACACTTATAAGGTACGATATCTGGCATATGTCAAAATCAGTAATCCCCTGTCTCCACTTCCTAGAGCAGCAAAAATTGAATGGAAATGTTAGAACCGGAAAAGATTTTGTTTGTAATCCTTTATTATTTTTTCTTTATAGGTTTTGATTTTTCATAGGATGGCATTTTAACGGCAATGTTTTAACATATAGCTGCTTTCTGATTTAGCTATTAACTAATTAACTGACCCCCTTGCTGCCTCATTTTGACGATATGAAAATGAATGGTCTTTTTAGCTTCTGTGCTACCTGTTATTTTTTTACTGCAGTTTTATATTTGTAAAAAAAAAAAAGGGCCACTGATCAGATATTTGGCACTTTGTTTTGATGGGAGCACTATTTCTTTTCTCAGGATGCTACATTGTTACCAAAGTGGAGGGCATTTCAGACGATTATATATCTTGAACAGGTTAGTTGATTAATTATTTGATGAATATGTTGACACTCAAGTTGTATGGGGTTTTCCATTGAGTACATAAAGATAGCATTTTGCTGTGGTGGTAGTGGGCCAGGGTGTTGTTGAGTAGATATTCAAGATATTCATTCTGTAGGATGCTAGTATGTAGGTGTACTCTTCTTTGCCCAACATCTCACAGCTGCAATTTCTCTCTCATAATTCTCATTCTACACTTGAAAATTTTCTTTCTCCAATTTTATGTGACATCTTTTTGACATATTGTTCAACCTTTTCATTGTTTGAACTTTTATTTTAACCACTACTTTGGTCAATGAATCAATGATGATATAATAATCCCTTTATACTTCTTTTGATTAATGTTCTAGTCTAACTTGTATGACCTCTAATGGGATGGAATAGTATCAGATACAGAGCCAGACACATGGCGTGGAGGCTTGTATTCTAGCACTGATTTGGCATGTGATCAAAAGACCTCGCTTTTCACCTTTATGTACTTTTTTGGGTTTTTAGGATGATGGGCTTCATGCTTCAAGTAAAATTGCCGCCTTTGATTTTGATGGTTGTCTTGCAAATACAAATGTGAGAAGGTATGGTTTCTTCCTGTGTTTCATATTATCTAAAACTCTTCTTAAGATGAGAGTGTGTATATGATAATTATTGCAACTTTAAATAATGCATGACTGGAGCTTAAGCTAACTCTAGAATGTATGAAAACACAGGATTTAATAGAAAAGAATTGTCATGTTTTTAATAAGTCTAAACAGTTATTACTTGTCCCAAAGTAGTAGCTGTGTTACAATGATGAATATTATATTAAGCGTTTAAGACACACATCCAACTATCTGTACATAGAGATATTCTTACCCCAAAATAACCGGAAAAAAAGGAGCACTTAATTCTCCACTAGGGTTTCTCAGTTCCTTCATAATTATTCTAGTTTTTCCTCTTTAAGTCTCCCAGAATATACATGTAGGCATGAAGGCACTACTTCCCTGATTCAATCTCTCTTCCTGGTGTTGCTCTCCTCCAAGTTGTTGAGTTCTCATTCACCATTTTTGGAAGCACTAAAGTCTAAAGTAATCAAAATACGAATAAATAGAACTCTATAAGGTAGGCAAATCACCATGTAAAAAAGTTTTTTGTGTTTCCCTCCATTTTTTGGCCTACCCTTTCTTTCTTAAGTTGTAGCTATGAGAGTGCATGTCAACTTGTGACTTTTTGTGAAAAAAATTGATTTCCTTGAACCTTGGTTTTCTAAATGATTTATACGAGAACCTTTTCCTAGTAGCCATATTATTTTGCTATCTTCCACCCAAAATCTCATAACTAAAGATTTTAGCTAGGAATTCCTCCATGCCTTCCATTTTTCGTTTTTAAACTGTTAGGTGTATTTATTTTTTTAAAAAGGGACTTGGAGATGTACTGATTTCTTCAATAGTTCTATTGACACCAAATACACAGCTCTTTGTTTACATTGTTTATTAGTGTCTTGGTGACTTTGTCAAAAAGAAAAGTACTCCGTCTAGGGTGAATACTATGTTTTAACATCCTCTCTCTTTATTAGTTTTCTGGATGGACTATGTATACCAATGTCATAAATATTCTGGAATTAGATTAGTGCTTTTAAAGTCAAACTTCTCTTTTTGATATGATGGAGTTCCATTTTTCTCAGAGTTGGTGCAGATGCTTGGTCTCTGATGCATCCTTCAATCCCCGAGAAGCTGCAGAGCTTGTACAATGAAGGCTATAAGCTGGTGGACATCCTTTTTGTAGTGTCTAAATAACATGTTTACTTCTTATGCTGCAGCATATTAAGTCACTAGGTGGATTTGAAGTACGTTTGACAAATTCGTCGCATTATCTGCAAATCAGCCATCTTATTTTTATTAATACGTGCAGGTAATTTTTACTAATGAATCCAACATTGAGCGCTGGAAGAAAAGTAGGCAGGCAGCTGTGGACTCGAAAATTGGACGACTTGAACAATTCATCAAAGTTGCTGGCGTTCCAATTCAGGTGATTGGATCTGTTAGAGTGTGTATCAACATTTTGGATCTAGCTAGTATTTTTCTTTGACATAATGAAGGTTAATTCACTTATAGGAAAATGGGGAAAAAGGAAGTCTCTCAGATTAATCTCTTTTTGACTTTTATTTGTTGTTGGTGATGGGTCGTGGTTTGTGGGTGGGGTGGCAGGTTCCTTCATAAGTGATGAAAATAGCATAGAGAAAAATCTACTAGTAGGCTCCGTAAATAGTTCTCATAGCTCTGTTGATGCAGGTTTTCATCGCTTGTGGCTTGAGTAAGATCATGCCAGAAGATCCCTTTCGCAAGCCTAAGACTGGGATGTGGAATATTATGAAAAAGCAGTTCAATTCTGGAGTTCCCATAGACATGGACCAGTTATTTCCTCTTCCTTGGTCAATAACCCAATTTTAAATATTTTACTTCCTAATCGTTGACAAATCTAATAGAGCTTTCTTTTGTCATTCTAGGTCTTTCTATGTTGGTGATGCTGCTGGCAGACAAGGTGACCATAGTGATGCTGATATTAGATTTGCACAGGTACCTAATTCTGCTGACAGTAGATAATAGTAAGTTTTTTTACATGCTTGTTTTCAACTTTTGTATCACATCCCTACTTGACTCAGACCGACTGCTCTGCTGATATGCATGATACTTGTGTATGCTATAAGAGACGGATTTAAACTTCAATGGGTTCAATCACATTTGAAATTATGAGTTCAAAGTTTCATATTAGTCGACATTTTAGTGATTTTTACATGTACATCTATGTCCTGAATGGGTTCAATTGATTTTCTCAGCTGCACAGTTGATTTTTTTTTCCTAGAAGGAATAAAAGTGCTATTCTGCTTCCCCCTTTTTAAGATGGCACACCTCCAATACATGCAAATTACAATTTATAATACGGGGTTCCATTGTTATTTTGTTGCAGGCGATTGGACTAAGATTTTATGTTCCAGAGGAATTCTTTGAGAAGGAAACTTGACAATGACAATGAGCATTTTGTTTTGTGTAACATCTACTACAGTAGAAAGTAACTGTCTGAGCTGAAGTAGAAGGAACATGCGTACAACTCTTTCCCAGCTAAGGGGTTGACATTTGTGTAAATAGTTCTTTCGATATCTACCTTGGATTATCTTCCATTTTATCGCCTTTTTCATCCTTTTGCTGAGATTTCTGCAAATCCATACCTCAGTCCTTTTTGCTTTGGAGACGGATCAAAGTTTGCATGAAACCATTTATTCTTCAAAATTATGAAATGATGCATTGACTGGAAATTGTTGGTCAGTTTTCAGTAGTGAATTTGCAGACTTATTGTTGCAATTTGTAGAGTTTGTTCTATAATGACACATAAAGATCAATATTCCGATCAAAACTTGGTACCCCAATACATTGCAATATATTCTTGGTGAGATTGCAGAGTCCGCTTTCTCCCTCAAGTGAAATTATACAAGAAAATAACTTAGCTCTTGTGATAATACATTGTTTCTGCAGTATTACTAGCAGTGTAGCACAATGAATCTTTGTATCTAGTCCTACCCAATTGCAAAAACTGGTAATTACTTCATTTCTTCTTACCGATCTGGCCTTCTAGTATAGCATGTCTGGTCAAAACAATTTCCTTTACCAGATTCTTATAAGTGAATGGCCTGACTGCAGCTCTCATGAACAATTCTGGAGGCATTTTACCTTTCTTTAGTTTCCTTCTCCAAGGACCAAATCCCTGACTCTCCCACTCCTGTGGGCTAATTTTGGCTCTAACACCTCTCATTGCCAATTCATCTCCACCATCTTCCTTCGCTTCTTTTTCCTTGTCTTCCATTGCATTTATATGCTTTTCATAAAACTTCGTCGACGTCTCCATATATTTCTTGGCAAACTTTTCCATTGCTTCGTTGCTACCCAATGCTGCCTTAAATTCATCTTCCCAGAATCTTGTGTCCTCTTCCTGACTTGAATCGTCATCCTCCTTGATACCCAGCTCATCATCATCATCTCCACTTGCATCCAAATCCTCATCGTACTCATCTTCATTGTCATCGTCATCTTCACCATCCTCCTCATCCTCAATCCAGTCCACTATCTCGGTCTCTCCCTTGTTATTTCTGCCATAATCATCATCATCCGGTGCATCACAACCCATCTCCATTTCCTCCAACTTCACCTTCCACTCCTTTGTATAAGGATGCAACAAAGGCACAGGATGATTGTCTAACAAGAACCCCAAACACTTGGACTTCTTCTCATCACTCAACTTCTCATAAGCTTTTACCACATCATCCACAAATGCCTTGGGGTTCACTCTCACAATCTTACACAACCCACCAAAATAAGTACAGAATTCCACCCTTCCATTATCATCCTCCAACTCAAACAAACAATCCTGTTCAGTTTCTGGATCAAGCAAAGGCGTTAACGCCTTAAAAAAGTCATCTTGAGGCTCAAACCTACACTGATATACAGGTCTCTGTACATACACAATATCAGGTCTCATCCATGCTGCACATTGTGTGATCAATGACCTTGCTTTATTCCCGAGCCGCCCCATCAAATTCCATTTATCCAACCTCTGATTCCCAGCTTCAACTACAACCTCAGACACCAAAGTCCATTGTTGCCAAGGAAAATCCGATATCCTCCACTTAGGATGCCTAACAAACACCCAAAAGTATCTAAAGCCCACATTTTTATCCATTGCATCCAATCTATTCTGATATTCCTGAGCCATTTCATGTTGCTCAATCTTCTCCCACTCTTCTTGGTCCCTAACCTCACCAATCATAGATACACATGGGTCCGAAAATCGCCCTCGAATAGGCTCCCCTAATACAACTCCACGCCAAGAATATGGCCCAAATTGACCATACTTATACCAATCATACGGGTGTTTGAGATTTGGGTCATCTCTTTCCATGAACCTAACCATTCTATCATACCCCAAACCAATCATTTGCAACGCTTCCTCGGAGAAATTATCCGGGTAGTTTCCATGAGGATTCTTCAACCTGTAGAAAAGACTCTCAGCTAATTTCATACTTTTCCGGCGGGCATTTCGCTTAGCTTGTCGCCGGAACTCGCCGCTTCCCTCAATGCGCCCGGGTGATGTTCCACCGGATTTTCCTTTGCTTCGGCCGGCAAATGATCGGATATCCCTCCGGGGACTGTCATTTCGCCGGGAAATTGCGAGTTCCCGGTTCTGGGCTTGAATATAGAGAGGCTTCGGAGTTCTATAGGTAGATGGAACTGAGGGCAGTGTTCTGCGAAGAGGGTTGAAGAATTGGGCGAGAGATGGTGATTGAAGAGTTGTGAAGGTAGGGTTTAGGGTTTTAGCTTCAGACAAGTTCTGATTCTGCATTTTTTCTACAAAATTTTCACAGCAACTGGGGAGAAGGAGTGAGCTGTGTTGCTTTATAGGATAAAGGTGTATTTACAGAACAGCTAACAACTGAAAAAGCAAGATATGCTCCACTGATAAGGCATTGAGGGAGATTAATCTCACCTCTAAACCAACTGAGTCATCCCGAAGGATAATTATTGTATTTTTTTTTGTGAGTTATATGCTTCAATTATTACTTTCTTTGGATTAAAACATAATTTCGATGATAAGTTAACCTACACTCATTTATTATGGATTGAGAACAAATATTAAGTCAATTTAGCATCATGATATATTTTAATACAAAAGGAGTTTTCCTACCGAAATTATCACCCCTTTCGCACTTTATTCGTACATGGAGTGGGGTAGGGGGAAATGAAATTTTCTTTTTTATTTCTCAAATGGACATGCTAGATTATATATTTATATACAGATAGATAGATCAACCGGTGTATTCGCACCTGAGATCTTTCTACAGATAGTGGAGGTATCCACTCCTATAGCCATGTTCTATTCGCTAGGTATTTGACCAAATAGGATTGTCCAGTTCCTATAGAACCTATCACTAAAATATCTCTAGAGGGGATAAGGCTAAGCGTAGCGAAAAGGGTTTTCCATAGATGGGAAATGAAAACTATTTTGCCCCACACGAAGTTTGTGAATAAGTGATTGTCTGATAATGAGCAAGGAATATCCGTCTTTCTGCTAAACATGATTGATTAAACTCATAATTCATTAGATGTTTTTAAAAAAATTAAATTGTCTTTTTTTTTTTTTTTGAGTTTGTACATCAAAACTTTGACATCTCCTAATATGTGTGTAAATAAAAAACACAACAAATTTGTTTGAGACGAAGGAAATACTATTCTAGATAAAATAATATTTAGATTAGCTCCTAAAAAATATATATACATTCTGAAATTCTTAACTATATTGTAAAATTCACTTTAAAAGTTTAAGGAATTGAACATAGTGCAAGCAAAGTATATAAATAATAATAAAATACAGAAAGAAATATTAGAATTATATAACAGAGTAGGACCCTGGATTTGACAAATTTCCGATTTCTAATATCCGATGATCCGACTCTAATCTTCTCCATCTGACCTGTAATGGCCCGACGAAACCATACGACGGAGCTCGGATGCATAGCCTGCGACGATTTGTCGGAGCTCGGCGCCGGCAAAGAAGGTTGGCTTGTAAACAACCCTAATCTCCTAACTGCTCTCGATACTCATTCAATTGCATTAGCCAACCGCTCGCTTGTTCTCATTCTACATTGGTCCGAAGGATCCGACCCGGTAGGAAACCGGGTGAAGATCGTACCTGATCTCTCCCCGATCGAGGCTGAGTATATATCTGCGATCGAGTGGTTAGTGTTTGATGATATCAAAGTGCTAGCTTTGGGCACTTCTCGTGGGTATTTGTTGATTTATTCTCTCCGTGGTGATCTGATTCACAAACAGGTATTCGTCTTTTCTGTTCATAGTTTGCAAATGCAGTGGAATTAGTAAATGTAGTCGTGAATTTGATCTTTATGGGAAGAAGCTATAAGAGGGGGAAAATTGGGGTTATGTAACCTAGGGAGTTGTAGGAATTGATGAAGCTGTGGAATTCACATTCAGAAAGAATTTTAGTGAAGTTGCAAATGTGCTTGGATTATATTAGACATTAGTATTTGTCACTGGATCACGCTACTCTTAGTTTTGCTATTTAAAAGTTTTATGCTTCCTAACAACAACAAAAGTTTTATGCTTTCTCATTTGTCATTTATGATAAATTTGTCCTTGAGCTGAGGGTATATCGGGAACAACCTCTTTACCTCCCACACCCCAATTGTGTAAGATTGTCCTACCTGCTACCCTTCCTAGCCTCTACTTGTGGGATTGCACTGGATATGTTGTTGTTTGTTTTTAGTGTTATTCTCAAAGAAAACGAAAGAGTTTGTTTATGATGGTCATTATGTACTTTTTCTTTTAGTTTAACATCTTAACTGATTATGCAATGTAGTAAAACTAGATATTTTGGAACCTATAAGCGTTTGGTTTGAGATTATTTTTTGTTTTATTTAGCGGTGCCATATGATAATTAGCAAACTTACCAGAACTTTTGTGTGGCAGATTGTAAGCCCTGGAAAGATTCTTAGATTGAGAGTCCGTGGTACCAAGAGAGATCTAACCCAAGATGCATCATCAGAAGAGGTCTGTGTTGTTATGTCAGGTGTTATTGCTCGGTTTGATGGATCAGACATTCAGGTATTCGGATAATTTCGCGGTTACTAGTAATGTTATTTTTTCTAAATCAACTATGATATGAGGACATTTATTTTTCAATTTTTACATCTCCATTTTGAGGTCGAACCATGAAGTTTAAGTTCTCATATGCCATACTGCTAATGTCCGTATTAAAATGCAGAATATGCTTCAGAGGTGGTTTAGAGAAAGACACTCTCAGTTCTGGGATGAGAAAGAATCTGAAAATTCTACAGATACTTTTGGGAGGCTTCCATACCAGCTATGGAATGTTAGTAAATATGGTTCTTGTGTTGATGCTGCTATCACTGGTCTGATGCCCCCTCCTCTGCTGGAGCTACAGGTAATATTTTAATTTCTCATTGTATCATGTTGCAGTACTTTCTTCTCTTCCTTTTAAACAAGGCATAGTTTTCTACTGGATTGTTGTTTCCTCAACCCTAAACCTTCTCTTATAGTTCTGTGCACACCAAAATGAATTTACTGCTCTAGTGAAATGCTATTTTTTGTCCTATGACTTCCGGAAATTTTCTGAAGTTATTCTGGTATTTGAATTCAGCTGCTTTTATTGTTGGGCAGTCAAGTCAGCGTTATTATTGTGCAATCACTGTTGGAGCTGACGCTGTGATTTCTGCTTATCGGTTAGTCTGCAGTATATGATTCTTTTTCAAGTTCATTTAATTTTTTAACTAAAGTTTCTGTCTGCATTCCCATTTCTTACTTTATTTTACTAAATTGGATTTCTCTTTACACTTTCAAGTCTTTCTGTAGACCAAAGCAGATCAATAGTAGGGGCTATTCTCTCCAAGGTTGTGCCTGCAACTTTTTCAACAATAACTTCAATCTCAAAAATGTTATGGAGAAGTGATCCATCTCCTACAAAAAGACCAGAACCAAAGCCTCAGCCTTTTGCTCGAGGTATATGGTATTTTTTCATCATTGAAAGAATTTCTTATTCAGTTCTCTCTATTTTATTTTAATAGCTAGAGGTTGATCACATATCACTTTTTTTACATGTCAAAATGCTCATTTTTTTTCACCTTCCAAGCATCATGCCATCCTTCCTTTGCTTATTTGAACTTCCATCTAGAGATCATGACTGAAAAAAAGTGTTCTTTTCTACAAGTTTATCTTTGAGTTGGAAAGTAGTTTGTAATATGGCCAAGAAGTATAGGTTGATCGGTTATTTGGTTTATTGCATATATATTCACATAAAGTACTGATACGAGATAACCTATGAATAAATTATCAAGTGTTTAGAAAGAATTTAAATATACTAGCTTTAATTTATTAATTTCAATTCTTTGTCGAAACAGTTATACTTATATATGTCATATATACTTTATTGGTTGTGTCATTAAGGCCTGTACCCATATTCCAATCTGTATCCCTGAATCCTAAGATTTAGGTGATGACAAATCTGACTTCTAGATCTGTACTCGATGACTAGTGTCGGGTGCCCACACTGGCTTCCGAGAGTCTATTACAAGTAGGTAGAGACAACCTTTGTGTCACTTGGTTGAAAAAAAAGGTTACTATGTTTTATTGCCTTCTGTTAATGACAAGCTCCTTTTTCAAGAAAACTCAATTGCTTCTCTCCATTATCTTTCAAGAAAACATGGTCGATATTGGACTGGACCATGGTAATTTGTTTATGTTTGCTCTGGGCTTTGGGTAACGTACTTTCCAACATTGTGTCAGCTGTTAGTCAGTAAACTGAACCTGGTAAAGTTGATGCTGTAGTTACTAGATTAGTGTAAAAACTCAAATAATGACCCTGCCATGTTACTTTCCCATTGAGGTTGTATGTTTGAATTGTGAAGTGGAGAATGCTGAAGTTACCTTTTGCTGATTATTCTTTTACTCCTTAAAATTTCAGTTGAAGTCTAACTCCCAATAGTTCATCTAACAATATAAAGTTTAGCTGTATTTTTCCATGTTTTACATAATTGTACTTCAGACTTCATCGTATACTCTTTGAGTATCTAATTGGATTTCAATTTAGCTGACATAATGTCATTGTAAATTCTCTATTTCTGGCAGCTTCTCCTTTGACTTGCTTTAAGGATCATCCTAGAAAGGGGGAGAAGCTCACATTATCACCTAGTGGTACTTTGGCTGCAATAACTGATTCTCTGGGTCGTATCTTACTCTTAGACACTCAGGCCCTTGTGGTGGTTCGTTTGTGGAAGGTTTGTTCTATTCACCTATTAATAATTACTTGTTTGGTTTATCCAAATTATTTTTGGTTATATAAGTGATCATTAGATAGCAAGAAAATATACTTGTGCACATTCAGTAGAATAATGTTTGATTATTACTTCAGTCAATTGATTTTTCATATAAGAACTGAATGTCAATATGGACTGGAAACAGGAGTTTACAAATGATTTTGAGTAGTTCAGATGAAATAATCCAAAGCAAACAAGCCCCAACTATCTACTTAGGTTTATCACCTGATAAAATGTATTGGTTTGCAGGGTTATCGTGATGCAAGTTGCCTCTTTGTTGAGATGCTTGCTAATAAAGACGTTGAAACGTCTAGATCTGCTTACCATGAACATGTGAAAAGTGATTATTGCCTCTGTCTAGCGATTCATGCACCACGTAAAGGGATTGTTGAGGTAGTTTGCTGCACTCTCTGCTGTATCATCTTTCTAATTCATTTCAGCCCCATTTTTAAGTATGCGCATTCAGACTTCATTGATAGTAACTCAATACAGCCACAATTACCATCCTTTTGCATAATAATTATTAGCAAAAACAACAAATACATATCTGTGCCATTTGTTGATTGCTCGTGAAAACTATATCTGATGAAAAGTGTTCGAGTAAACTTTAGGTTATTGTATATCAGAAGATGCATCGGAGCTTATGCTTGTTTTGACACTTGAGTTTATCATTGCAGATATGGCAGATGAGGACTGGTCCGCGTCTTCTAACTATTCCATGTGCCAAAGGTAGCAAGATTTTGCAGCCTACATACAGATTTGCCTCATCAGAAGTGTCTGTGTCTTCTTATGTACCTTTGGAACTTTTCTTTTTGAATGGAGACTCCGGTCTCCTCTTCGTCTTGAATCGATCTCTTAGCTGACATTATATATTAAATTCAAAATAATACAAGAAATTGCAGGTAAAGGCCTTGGAGCTGCCTGTACAGAATGTAAATTTCATTTGTTTTGTAGCTTTTTTAACAACTCCCCTTCCCCCAAACTTCCAAAGGAAAAAAAGGAGGTAAACGTCCCATAGTTATTATTGTAATGTTATCATATTTTTTTTAATTTAAATTTGCCTAACTAATAGAATTTAACCTTTCATGTGATGTTATTTGGTTCACATTAACTATCTATCTGTTAGATTTAATTATTTATCCTACGCCATTTGTTTAACTGCAGATAAATTTGAAATATATTAAACTTGATATCAAACTATATTAGATGAACATTAAGGATAATAAGACTGACATACTTGTATTCTATTAAACATTTTCAAGTCTGCAACTGACAATGACTCATCATTTCATGCTAGTTTTTGTCATACTAGAATGAAGCTGTCATCATTTTGGTGAATTTCCAAGCAATCCTAAAGAACAAGGCAAACTAGAAACCAATTTCACCTTCATAGGACATTGTTTCCTCCTCCCAATTCCTAGGGGCGGATCAAGACCTGACCACGTGAATTCAATAACTTTTATTTAGATTCTGTATGTGACGTAGAAATTCATCATAAACTTCAAATCTCGGATCCACTCTAATAGCTATTGACAAAACTACACATTCTCTTGCATACCATTAATGGCTCTCTCTTTCTTCTTCTTCTTCTTCATTTGTTTCTCAATACTCCAAATACCCCTTTTTTCCACAGCAACAATCCACAAAACATCTCTTTTCAGACCAAATTTCACCACTCAACAAGACATTTCTCCCAAGAATGACACCCCCACAACCTATTTTGAAGTCACATATCCTATAAAATTACCCAAAACCAAATCTTGTTCCTACTTAGTCCTCAAACATGATTTTGCCTACACCTATGGGAAACCACCAATTCTCACAAATTACACACCCACTTCAAATTGCCCATCAAAAAAGTTCTCCAAAATCATTCTTGAATGGAAAGCAAAGAGTAAAGGAAGACAATTTGATAGAATTTTTGGGATTTGGCTTAGTGGGGTTGAAATTTTCAGGAGTTGCACTGCAGAGCCAAGACCAAATGGAGTTATTTGGACTGTCAAAAAGGATATTACTAGGTATTCTTCTTTGCTTATGACTAATCAAACTCTTGCTGTTTATATTGGGAACATTGTTGATAGTAAATATACTGGGGTTTATCATGTAGAAATTTTTGTTCATTTTTATCATACTGAAAAAGTGAGAAACCCCTTTAAGGGATTTGATTCTGGGGCTGATTTAATCGTACCCATATCGCGTAATTTGCCGTTGAATGATGGTTTGTGGTTTGAGATTGAGAATTCTACAGCTGTACAGTCAAAAGAGTTCAAAATACCACAAAATGTATACAGGGCTGTATTGGAAATTTATGTGTCTTTTCATGAGAATGATGAGTTTTGGTATGGAAATTTGCCAAATGATTATGTAATTGCGAATAATCGTAGTGATATCGCGGGGAATGGTGCTTTTAGAGAGGTGATAGTAAGTTTGGATGATGTTGTAGTTGGTGCAGTTTGGCCTTTTACTGTGATTTATACTGGTGGTATCAATCCTCTGTTGTGGAGACCTATAAGTGGAATTGGCTCATTTGATCTTCCTTCATATGATATTGAAATTACGCCCTTTTTAGGGAAGATCTTAGATGGAAGTTCTCATAATATTTCGTTTAGTGTTACAAATGCTTTGAATGTATGGTATGTTGATGCAAATTTGCATGTTTGGTTGGATAAAAAGAGTGTAAAAACAGAAGGAAAGTTGTTGGAGTATAGTAGTTTGCCCCTTTCATTTTCTCTCGCGAGTAATTTTACTGGTCTTGATGGATCCTTTGTGACAAATGCTCGTAGATCGATCTCAATGACTGGATGGGTAAAATCATCTTATGGAATAGTCACAACGAGATCATCTCAGAGTTTGAGCTATAGTAACTATATGGTGATGGGAAATGACGCGAACTTGCAAGTTGTTGATCAGACTATTGAGTTTAATGACACTGTTTATGCTAAGACGCCGTCTTTTTCTGTTCAAGTTCTTGAATCCTTTAAAAAGTTTCAGCTTCACTTGTACTCTGATGGTGTTGAGATAGGAGATAAAAGCTATGCTTCTATCTCGAATGTGACTTTGATATTCGATGAAAAGAGGTTGAAGTATGGATCCTCAGCCAGCTCTGTTCACAATCTGCAGAACGCGCAGGGCTATATGCTTGTAAAGGACCAGTCGATAGACAGTGGACTCGGGAGCACACAACAGATATACAAATACAACGACGATAAAGGCTGCTACTTCAGGAACATAAGCAGTTCAAATTACACAGTGCTTTATGACAAGGTGATCAATAGTTGTAGCAAATTGATCAATACTGTATGATAGCTTCTAAGTATCATGCAAATGCAGTGCCCCTTTCATGTTCCTGAGAGTAGAGGCAGATTCAGAATTTGAAGTTTACTGGTTTGTATAGCTATATCGAGTTAATACATAATAATAATTGGTTTCACAATCAAACATTTATTGATATTGAGTGAATTCTTAATATAGAAATACAGGGTTCAGGCAAAAGCTACTGAGTTGACCTGAATCCGTAGCTTTGAGTCTACATCTGCCTTTGCCTGAGAGTTCGCGAAGACATAAAAATGTGAATAAACTAGCGCGGTTTGTACCATTCATAAAATTGTTTGTGAATTTTTTTTTATTCCAAGTATGAAGACATAAAAAATAGTTCTTGTGAAAATTTTGGTTGAAATTCTACAAGAATTTTAAGCAAAAGCCACCAAGATTCAACCTTAGTAATGATCTCATTTTTTTGTTGTTGTAGTACATCAACTATTACTTAGGTTGCTCGTGCTCCTCAAAATTGTCATCAGATACATGTTGAATCTTCTAAAAGTAACACATTTTTGAAAGACTCGACATAAAAACAAAAATATTTTAAGAGAGTATGAGCAACATAGCCAACAACATGACTAACAATTTTAGACAAATAAGAAAAGTAGCAAAATAGATCATGTCAGTGACCCCAACTACCACTATGCTATATAATAGTACTAATATAATATAATATAATATAAAATAAAATAAAAAAGACAAAATTCTCCCAGATGTTTATTTCATTAATTTGGCCCAGCATGTCTCATTGCTAATCTCCAATTAATCCTTTTTATGTTTAATTGTTTATAAGCCACCTTTGATTCTGGTTGACCAAATCAAATAAACAATCTCCAAATCTAATATTGCTCCCTCTAAATTACCTTTTCATATATTTTAGTCATTAGAGCATTTGTGTAACATCCACCATCATGCTAAATGCTTAATATCGGGTGCAAGTAAATTTTTTTCTAACTATGAAAAAAACATTAATTTGATCTTAGATGAATAAAAATCGGGAGAAATGGACGAATCATCATTTTTTGAACTGCTAATCAAGTTTTAGTTAGTGTTTTAAATCTAATATAACTTTAGTTGCAACTTGGGATATAGGGACTCCGTCAAACTCTAGGAATTTTCCACGAAGTTTGAGTTTATTTTTATAAGTTCGACCTTTAAGATTTTATTAAATTTCATGACATAGTCTTGAAAATTTCAATTTTGTATAAGTTTGAATTTTAGGACAATGTGAATTAAATTTCAACAGATTAAAGTATTACAAGGGCAAAGATAATGCGTACAACAAGACATGATTATTTTCTATTTATGGATATGATTATGACTATATGAAATTTGTTCAATGGAAAAATCTCTTTATGGAGTGGACCTAACTACACATAATAATTGCTACTACTACTAATTAATGACTTATCATATCGTAAGTCTATTTCAGGTAGACTCTAAAAAAAAGCTTAATTCATCAATTAATTAATGTGACAACCTGAAATTAATGGTATTGTTGAGAGTGAAATTGGTGAAAATCATGTCTTTGCCATTGACAATGGTGGAAATAGTGTTCATAGATCATATTCATCCAGTATTTTTGATGTAGAACATAAATTTTGTATATAAAAATTGTTAAAATTATAGTAATAAATAATAGATCTGAAATCATAATTTTGAAAGATAGCAAATTCATTACTAAAATCTTGAAAATCAAATTCATTAGGTTTAAATCTTGGATTGTGGCTGCCTACTAATTCCTATTGTTCCTAAATTCAAGTAGAAGATTAAAGTTAACTAATCAGTAGAAGCTGTCTAAATTTTAGGGTTTCTAAAACTCTAGTTTAGGGCTAGGGAAATCCGGATGAAAGGGAAATGCCTTGTGATTCTTGGTTAGCTGACTAAGAGCGGATGAGGCGGGCAAGGAGAGCCTTCAAACCCAATAATATAACCAATGAAATCTTACGAATGGAGTTCAAAGAAATTAAAGTGACGTGTGATACCTTAGCTTATTCCTATCTTCTAAAGATAGACTTAGTGCTAATTAGTCAGTAAATATATATCCAAGAAATCATAGAGAAAGCAGCATAATTAATCAGAATTAATGTTATATTTTTTTACATCTTCACATTATATATGAAGCTAAGTCAATTAATAGTTTAGTACTCATAATATTGAAACTATATGACCATAAATAAATCTTCCAAAAGCAAATTGAAGTAACCTTCTTATTATAAAAGAAAATTTTTTTACCATTTTTTTCCCTCTTGTGAAAATCAAGAAGAATTTACCTCATTGTTATTACTAGAGTTAATTTGAATTTTCCTCTTTTTTTTCTTCTTCTTATAAGGAATTCCCCTTGCTTTAGCTTGAGAATCTCTTACCTCACGTAGATAAATTCTAATAGCACTATTAGCAAATGGATTAGTCTCTTGTAATCCTCCATTTTCTTCATAAGCAGCTCTAAGCCTTCCAATTAGTGCATCTAAACTTCCCCATGCTTGTTTAAGTGGACATGTACATGGTCCAACTTGTTCAACTTGTCCAAAAAATACACATCCATTTAAATGTACCTTAGTTTTTCCGAATTGATCTAGGTATCGAAGAAAATCTAACACGTGGTTGTAGTTGCACTGGGGTAAAGGAACCGGGGGTTTATGGTTCTTCAAGTATTGACCAAAAGTATTCCAATCACGACGTTTCTGAGACTCGTAACGGCTCAGTTGAGGAGGTGGTGATAACTGATGATGGTGGTCATCAGATTGTGCTAGAGTAGTTGCGGTCCTTGATGATGATCCTTCTCCTTCTCCTCCTGCTTCCCTTCTTTGCTCACTTGATGACATCATAGCTTGAAAGTTCCCCTATCTTCTCAAGAAGGAGTTTTCTGTCTGGCAACTGCGTGTTTCTAAACCTAAAGTTGTAACCAAATGAATAATTATTTGTAACACTGCCAAGACAAATTTTTTTTAATAAAAAAGAAAAAGTAAACATAAATTGGGTGGAGAATTTGTGAGGGATAGATTTGATTTTTGTTTTAATGAATTGTTTTAGCTTAGAGAAGGAAAAATTATATAGAGATGAGTAGGATTGCAATGGAAAAAAGATGAAATTAAAACAAATAATTGGGGTAGTTGATAAGACATGACATGGGGTCCAAGGGGAAGTGCTTTAGCTCCTCTTTTTCTTCCATCACCATATTGTTTTCTTCCTTTAATTGTACTATTAGCAATAAGTATATTGCCTTTAATGATAATTAATTTTTTTTATAATTGTATTAGCATCATCCTAGCACTCATTATCAAGAATATTAGCAAAATTAGCACTTTAATTTGACTCTTAGCTACTAAGGGTAGCTAGTTAGTGTGAACACAGTAAATTAACAAATCGTGTATGTATAGTCAAGAAGTAAAAAAGACCAATTAATCCTACTTGTCTAGTAAAAAGAGGAATTGAGTTACTACCATTGTTTGATTAAATTAGGTGGTGAAGAAACTTGTATTTCTCTAAACTATATAGAATTTTATATCATAAACACATACTTATAATTCATTTTAATGATAATATGCTTACTTTGTAAGAAATTAAATCACAGTCATAATAGAGATTAAGACACCATTATACATGTACAAAATCATAATATTTTGAGTACTTAGGATTAAGGAAGGGTACCGTTCACCTCTATTGATACAATATAAGCAATTGACGGTTAATTAAGTGCGATGCACCTATCCGGCAGAGTCAGAATTAGGAGTTTGGAGGTTCTAAATTTTAAGACAACATAAGAAAAAAAATATTGCAAAGCATGCTTTCTTTCAAAAGGAAAAGAGAATTCTTGTTAATAGTGGGGTTCAAACCCACAATACTAGTGTGAAAAATATTTTTACTGTCCTTTCTTACCATGAGCTGTTAATCAATTTTGTTAAGGGGTTCACAAGTTAATATACATATATATATTTATTTAATTTTCTATAAGGTCTACGGAAAGGCTAATGATTCGTCCAAACCCACGAATCCAATCTAGCTCCGCCTCTGATCACAATCTGTTAAATGTTATCACATATTCAAGAACAAAATACTCTATGGTTTTCTCTAGCTAAAAAAATACTTAATTTTTATGATATGATAATATATTACTGTGTAATCAATCGTAATTTGCTAGTGCACCCGGGGGGAAATGGGAATGAATTAAGGAAAAAAAAGGTTAAAATTATATCCTCCACCATTTTATGGGAGACATGCATTTGATTTGATTTAATTTCATACAAAGTTTTTTTATTTAAAAAAAAGGCTTTTGAAATATGTGATAATAAAATATGTCATAAAATCGTGTCATCAAAGTAATATGAAAAAAAACCCTTAAAAGTTAAATTATTTTAAATATAAAAAAAATTATATACTATTTTTTGTTTTTGACTTGCTTGCTAACTTTACGGATCGAAGCATGGTAAAATAACTACCTTCTTCACTAAGGTTATAAATCTTCCTCCTAAGATTATATCTACGTTGAAGAATAATATACATAGTTGGCAAATCTAACATTAAAATTTGAGTAAAAAATTAAGGACAACTTCATTTTTATCATGTAGCTTTTTATATAACTTGAAATTCTTTATTTTAGAACTTCCTTTTTGTAAGCTTATAAGACATATGATGAGGCCCTCCTCTTTCCCTTTTTATTTCTTTGATAAGTTAGAGCTCTCATCCCTAATTTTTGTAATTCATAGGTCACACATAACCTCCCTTTATTTTCCTTTGACCTAATTGTTAAATCTAACAACTTTCATTAATTAAATATAAAACAAAGTGTAAACTATATTTATACTCCTTTCATTTCAATTTATATGATATTTATTTTATTTGGAGATTCCAACATATTTTTCATCATTTCAATAATAATACTAGTATACTACCTTATATAGCTTCATATGATTTTATTTTTTAAAATAATCAAATTCATTGAATGCATTCAAGATGTAGTAGAGTAATATTTCATCTATCAAACTAATAATTTGAAGTGCTAGGAGTAACATGTAGCTATAGCTAGGAAGAATAAACTTAATTAAATCCAATATATATT
The DNA here is from genome assembly GCA_029582245.1 of Solanum etuberosum. NCBI lineage: Eukaryota > Viridiplantae > Streptophyta > Magnoliopsida > Solanales > Solanaceae > Solanum > Solanum etuberosum. The sequence continues at coordinate 38,254 of JAJONR010003092.1, read as the reverse complement.
CTACTTGATCCTATCTAGAAGGCAATACATAAGGCAAAACCCCTAGTAGCTAGGTAACATATAGTTGTTGTTTTAAAAAAAGCAAATACATTCAATACATTTGGTTTTTAATTTAACCTTCACTAATCAGATGAAAGTTCAAATAATGAACCAACTGATCGAGCTATGTAATAAATTTATATTTTTATGTATCAAATAAATTTGAAGTGCGCTCTTCGACAGAACCAAGCCTTCCCGCGGCTGAAGAAGAGCCAGGGGATCGGTCCGAGATCGAAAGAGCCTTGGATCAACTTGAATTGGCCAAGCCTAGCTAGGAGTAACATGTAGTTATATGAATAAACTTGATTATTAGTCCAATATTTGACTTGATTTTATCTAGAAGACAATATATATATATATTTATAAGGCAAAAACCCTAGTAGCTAGGTAATAACATATATTAATGGAGCTACTATATGAAAAGACTTTCCCATTAGACAGATGAAAATCTGTTGGACCATGAAGATCATTATTTTCTAATATGTTAGAAAAAGACAACCATGAAAGTTGTATTTGATTTGAAAAATATATAGTGATGGCTTGGCTGCTTCAATTATTTTAATAATTTAATAAACAATGGGCTCCTTCTAGCTAATATCTTTTTTATTGGCTCCTATGGATTTGCCTTCCAATATGGGTAATGGGAGAAAAAAAAAGTAAAGTATAAAGTGGAAATATTACTATTACACACACTCAATATTTATACTAAACTAAAAACCTAATGAAAGATGCGAGATATATGTGTTCACGTGAATCAAATATTTTTTGTTCGTATTCCATCTTTAGTATATATTAGTTTGAGATCGTTGTGAGAAATCAATCAACTCTAAGAAAGACACATATTTTTCATTACGCGCACAATAATAACGTATATTCTTAACCATGCATGCATATTCAAGTGATATGTATTCTCGCTATAATCTTTCAGTTGTTGAAATTAAATTGTTTGATATGATATAAACACCGAATACAAATAAGTATTATATCATTTTACTATTGTTATAATCAGTATCGGCTGATCACCATATATCATCTGGATTTTATCTTGTTGACTCTCAAGATTTTGCTTACATACATAAAAAGAAATATGATTAATCAATTAACTACTTAAATCAACTTTCCTTATACTCCCTCCGTCCACTTTTATTTGTCATGTTGTGCTTTTCAAAAGTCAATTTGACTAATTTTCAAACTTAAATTAGATTATATTAACTCGATATTTTAAACAAAAAATTTAGATATTCAAAAATTATACGAAAAGTACTATAAATTGCAATTTTTTGCATATCAATATGATTAAAAAATACATCGTAAAATGTTAGTCAAAGTCCTTATAGTTTGACTCTAAAAAAGAAAACCATGACAATTAAAAGTAGACGGAGGTAGTAGTTGCTTATTACAGCTGTGACATTAATAATATTTCCTAATAACACAAATATATAATAACAAAGACAATAGTAGCGTCACTAATTAACATCATAACACAGTTGATAATGGTTTATTAATCATATTATTATCCAAGTGTACTCTACTGTCTTAGTGATGTTTTTGTTTTTGCTCCTTGGCTTCCCTTTTCATTTCTTTAATTTGTCTCCATATTTTTGTATGAGATAAAAATCGGATTTAAAGATTTAGGTGAATTTATTAAAAGTGATATGTGACAAGAAGAATATGTTACAATAATGTGATTAGTAACGGTAAGGGTAAATCAAGTCGTGAAAGATTCAAAACCAAGATAGTCAAGGTCGATGTCATATCAACAAAATTGGTGTAACTCCAAAAATATATATATGAAATCATGGGCACCATCTTGTGGCCGGATAATTAAGATAAGATCGAGATAAGCCATTATCTCGATTAATTCAGAATCACATAGAATAAGTGTACTCCCTATCAATCAAATGATCTCAACTATTTCATCACATTTGATCTTAATGGTATTTTGCTTCCTTGAGATTCTTTTGTAACTTGTACTAAAGTCTAAAATATATATTCGTTTTTTAAAATATTATCCTCGTGTCATGTTTCCTTATTTCAAGCTAACTTGTCAACATGAGTGCTAATTTAGTTCATGTAGTTATGAGATACCTATCAACTGATATCATATCATTTTACTTAAAATGACTCCAATTTTCACATGGAGTTAAACAAGCCAACTAATGGAGTGTGGTTTGAATTAGTAATCATTAATATATGAGTTTAAATTATACACGCCTTCTTGATTAAAAACTTTTTTTGTTATCAGGTTACTTTTATCGATCTTTTAATTTTTATATTCGTATTTCAAGAAGATTTACTTATAACTATTTTTTTTGAATGACTTAAAGAGAATGTAGGGAAAATAAAATTTACAGTGATAATTAATTATGTAATGTATTATTTACCTTTTTTTTCACCAGATTAGTCGTGTAATCTTTGAACTTATCCTAATCAAGCTTTCAGTTGGAAATTAATTCCTAATTATAAACAGCAAGATTTATTCCACTAAACGCATTTGGACCATGGGGGAATAAATAATTAGCTTAATATATAAAGCTTATGCTTAATTTTCCAACTACCAGCTAATCAATTAAATTTATAATATTCAATTCTCTTATTGGTTGAAAAAAGCTTTGTAAGAAAATTCAAACATACAATAATGGTAGTAATTATACACCATGCTCTTTTTTTTCTTCTCATTCCTATATATGATGTGTGTATATGAGAGCTCCTGAATAGGAGCTATATCATATACTTTCACTATCTAATTTATATGAGTTAGTTTGACTTGACACAAAATTTAATAAATAAAGAACGATTTTTGAAATTTGCCGTCTAAAATAAGTCATAGATATTTATGTGGCTGTAAATCATTCCATCAAAAGTAAAATGGATATTTTGAAGTTAAATCATTATCAAATATAAAAATGTGTCATTTTATTTGAAACTGACTAAAAAAAAAATAAGTTATATAAAATGAGACGGAGGAAATAGTATTTATGTAGTGTTCACGCATCATTGGGACATCTTATTGAACTTTAATTTCACGTATGTTCGAACTGTGAAATCATAGTCATTGATGCTTGTGTCATGATCAGGTGAGTTGTCTACTTCACATTCTGACACTTCTTTATATTGGATCCTACATATACTCCCTATATCTCTAAGTACTTGTCCATTTTTGAATTGACACAGTTATTAAGAAAACAATGACTGACATAGTGAGTTTACCATTTTACCCCTATTCATTATGAAGTGAATGAATTAAAAACTTAAGATTTCAGAAAATTCTACCTTTTCAAAACAATTAATTGAGAGTATAATAGATAAAAAATAATTTCCTTTCTTGATTTGTCAAAATGAACAAGTAATTAGAAACAACTAAAAAGGAAAAGTGAAAAAGTAATTAGGAATAAAGGGAGTATAATTTAAACACGAAATATTTCATGCACCAAATTACTTTTCAAGTGAAAGTTCTTTGTGCGTCGTTAAAAAAATAATAAAATCTTTTCGCAATATAATTAAATCTTACGGAATAAAATCCACCTATTAGGTCGATGGGCAATTACGAAGAACAAATAATGGTTTCATTTGCAATTCATACATACCATAGGTATATCACAAAAAGTGATGGTTAAAGAGGAAGTGACCCCTTATAATCATTTCAAAGTATCAGCTGCATCCTCCTTGATAGGGGTATTTGAATTTGACTAGATATGTCCACTTTAGTAATTGTTTTTTTTAGGTTTTCATTCGATATTCAATTTGGAGTTCGATTAATTTAGATTCACACCTGAAAATCTCATTTTATAAGATATAATGTTCTATACTTTGGTGGTTCTATTTTCATGCGTTCCACTTATTAAACAGGATTCTATGGTCAGTCTGTGACCCTTGGATGCCAAAGGCGTCCTTGGGGACATGATCTCATAGTGCTACATGTGGAGATTCTGAAGTCGGTTTATGATTTTTTCTTTTTTTTCTTTTGCCGCCTTTCGTTCAAAGGATTGAAGGGAGATAGTGTATCAAGTTGTTCGTAAGGGTCAACTTGATCTTCTTCCCTACAGATCTCAGATGAGAGAATTCTAGGAGAGTTGCCGATTCCAACTACCACTATATGTATGATCCATACTAGATCTGATCAATTGTCTATCATACCTCTTCTATGTTCTTGACGGTCCATTTTTGTTTTAGTAGTCCTTAAGTTGCACATTTTGGTCATTTTTCCCATTACTTAGAAAAAGTGAGTCACCGGTTCAAATACAAGATAGTATCATGATTATTGCTTGGACAATTAGACATCCAATGCAACCCGTAATCACAACAACCCAATTGCAAGAGCGAAGCTCAACCAACTGAGTTATATCCCCCGAGCCAACTGGAGCATGAAACATCGCGGTGTATTGATATTCCCTAGTGTTGAACTTGAGCTTTGTTCTACTATCTTCTTTTTTAGTTTTATTTTAGGATAAATGGGGTGGTTTAAAATTATTCTACAATTTATCTCAAAATTATTATCCTTTATCTCTCGTACCAGACGAACCCTACAGTTCAATAATAATACTCTACCCTACACTAGTTAAGACCATGGCTCACAATTAAATCACATCAATATTCATGCTACTTATCTTCTTTTTCATTCTCATTTTTCCTTTTATATGGGTCCACCATCTCAATTGTTCTTACTAAAAATAGTGCAAAAACGTGCTTAGATTCCTAATGTCTGATGAAAATTTCTTCTCAAACGATACAACTTGTGGAGCATATGAATCTCATCTTAGTTTCTTGGTTCTCATCTATGTGGTCATGTCAAAATCAAGTATCATGTATATATTGAATTGATGTAAATATCATATAAGAATAACGGTATAAGTTTTTATAATTGCGTCATTGTTTTTCAAATTAATAATTACGTCCAAATACATATATCTCGAGATTATATGGGGTCAAAATTAGGTGCAATTTGTTCTAAATACAGTATATTCAAGTGGATTCGCATGTATCTGGGATACGCAACAAATCTCGTTCGCCTCTCTCCCATCTCGTTCGTCACTCTCCTATGTATTTGGTATCACAAATACATGCGAATCACACTAGATACATACAAATATATGTATCTAGTGTGATCGCATGTATCTGAAATATATAACAAATCTCGCTCGCCTCCCTCCCCATCTCGCTCGTCTTTCTCTCTATTTTAGTGTATCTTGTAGCAAAAATACATGTATATCTAGGTGTATCTTCTTCAATATATGGTAGAATGCTCTTAAGTAGTAGTAAGATACGTAATATTTTAAAAATATGCATAATATAATACATATAATAATGAAGTAGTATATCTAATTATGTAGTTTCTCCAATTACGATCTCAATGAATTTAGTGCTTCATTGTGGGCTTCAACTCCCTCTGTTTAGCCTTCCACTTATTTGGACTATGGCCCAAGCCCAACCAAGTTTTAAGAAGAATGAAGTCCGAGAACCGAAAGACAACTCAGAAAATCTCTACGCAAATAGCCAGTCGGATTCACTATTTTATTTTTCTTAACCGATATTTATAGATTATCCGCAACTATATGTATATTATACATTTGCCGACTAGTTTCAATTTAAGAGATTGAATGGACAACTATTTGGATTAATTCTTCTTTTTATTTTAAGAATGTGTTTAATAAACAACAAAGTATTATGCCTTTTAATTTTTTTTAAACCATGTTAATTTGAATACTATCTATTTGACATAGCATCTTAAATAGTAGAAAACATAATAAAATACACCCTTCACATTTATCATAGCATCTTAAATAGTAGAAAACATAATTAAATACATCCTTTAACAGAAAAAAATAAATAGAAATCATAATAATAAAATACACCCTTCAACCAAAAAAAAAAAGAAGGAAAATAATAGCTGTGGACCCACTCATTTTCTCCACTTATTTTACTGGAAATGAAATCCTTATCTTATAAAGTTACGTTTTTAATATTATTTTTTTAAGAAAAAAAACATTTTCTTATAGCATTTGGTAAGTTACCTTCCAACGGAATTCATCTGCTTCTTCATCTCTAACAAAAGTGTATGCCTTTAAATTTCCATCAATTTCAAGTCTAAGATATGTTAATGTTGTGTTATATTTAGTAAATGCCATCACATGTGAACTTCTCTTTGTTGATTTTGCCAATCTATAATCCAATTTCAATCTTTGATATTCAATTTCACGGATTCCAACGTACCGTTTCCAAAATCGAACCAAGCTAATTCCACGCCTAACTTAGTCCTATTGTAGATAGCGAACAATCTCGGTTGCACCACCAAGCTATAAGGCCCGTTCGCATTCTTTTTCACTGAGGCCCGGCTCACGAGCTTATTCGGGCCGGGCAATCGGAGAGTTTGGCCCACTAATAATGTGTCAGTGGGATAGTTGAAACTCTGCCAGACGAATTTACCCTTAGAGTTATGTAGCACCATGTTACCATTAGGTAACAACTTGAACCCTAAGAACGTGATAATCTGTTTGCTTTGGTATCTTTCTTTCGCCCTTATTTTTTTTTCTTTTACTTTTATTGACATAGGGTACCAGAAAAATCTTTATTTGAATCAACTTCGTTTTTACTCTCGTTGGTATTCTACAACATAAGGTCCTAATTCGCCTTCGTTGACGAATTTGAAGGTGTTTTCAGGTGGAACTTGGGCAATGCAAGAAAATATTTGGGAGAAAAGAAATAGAGAGGCAAGAAGAAGGAGACATGTTTAGTTTATTGTTTTAGCTTGTTTGTTATATGATACATTTGCTTCTTGGGATTGGTATAGTCTTCTATAGATACATGAGGAAGGATAATTAATTAGTTTTGTACATTGTATTATTGTTGATTCATAATCTTTTAAGATTTTTGCATGACTCCATATTGATTGATAAACTATGTGGATATAATAATACATTAATAGTTCGGGTCAAAATCTCAAAGGTTGTCAAATTCAAAACCGGTCAATGTTGATGTGCTGTCCGTACATTGTGTATTGGAGGAGCATAATTATTATTACTTATTAGCATAATATAAAAATAATTGCATTTGAAATATGAAGGTATACAGAGGTCCTCTTATTTAAAAGAAGATTATGGAGAAATTAGTAATGCATACATTATCCTACAAACAATAATATATTTAGTGAAATCTCATAAAATAGAATGTATACAAATTTTAATTATCGTTACCTCATGAAGATAGAAAGGTTATTTAAATGCATAAATTATACTTATTAGTACATTATGGTTAAGTGGGAGTATGTATTTTACTTTTGATATTTAGTTGCTTAAGTTAAATTACTAGATTTGATATAAATAAGTAATTAAAGTTGAGGCAAAAATTTATACGGACTTAATATTTACATCAAACTAATGAACACAAACACCTATAAAAAAAAAATACTTATTATTATTAATTAATCCGGATTAAGTGATGTGTATATTCACTTTAACTTTTTATCTACATTATACTATTTTATACTTGAACCAGCGGATCAATATAAATTGTGATGGAATGATTGAAAAATCTTTATCTTTAATTAGAGGTATAAAGTTTAAGCTTCTTGGGAAAAATATCTTATTACAAATGAACTATGCTTATACGAATCTAAATTCAAACACATATATCAAACATTCAATTAAAAAAAAATCGAAACTATTTCAAACTGTTGAGGCGGCTGGATAAGGTAATTAAAGTTGCATAATCGTCCCCTACAGAAATCAATCATTTTGTCAAAAACAGGAAATATACTTTACTTTAAACGTACTAAAAATAAAAGTAAAACAAATAAATTGAAACATGAAAGTATATTTATATAGAGGCGAAGTCAAGATTTAGAGTTCATGGGTTCAAGATTTTAATTCTTTAAAGTTATTAAATTCTAAATTTATAATTTGTATATATTCAATAAAATAGCTAAAGCTTGAACCAAAGCTATTAGGTTTGATCGAACTTATAGTCAATGAGCTAGTTCCGCCCCGGTATATATTATGGTGTCACTATCACTCCAAATATTTTTTCCATTATAATGACATTGATATTTATTTGACTCTTGTAGAAGTAAAATGTTTATGGATCCAGCTCACACTTGAACTTGTCCATCCATGGGTGATGGGCTATGATAATTTTCTGATGTTTACCACTATACAAATAAATTGGCGTCAATTCATTAATCCAGTTAATTTTAATTATCATGCTTACTAATAATAATCGACTCAAAATAACTATAAATTTTAAAAATTCAGATGATAAATTATTTATTTCTACTTTTAAAAATTAAGATAAATAAATTGGTTTTTTGAGATATTAATTTAAAATATTTTGTTTAAATGAATCGAGAAAACTTACTTAATAGAGAAAAGCAGCTGCTAGAAACCCATTCGTTGATGACGACAATGCCACCTGGGGTCTTACGTTTACTCTTATGTCTATGGCCATACTTCTACTCTATCGTCTCAATTTCATCTCAATTTACCTGATATCTTTCGAATTTTAAGATTCAAATAGAAAAAATTATGCGGTTAAGCAAATTTATATTATTTAATTACTCATCAAAGCTATAGTTTGCTATAATTACCACTCGCGACTAACATTATACATTAATTACGTTGGCTAACTTCGAGTTTGTATAATTAGCCACATTTATATATGTATAATTCGGCACATTTGTATAATTCACAGCTAACAATTCTTCGTTTGATTTGCATTTGTATATGACGATGATTTCCTTTGGTTTTTCAGTTTTGTCATCATATACATTCAATCTTTTTGTGTATAACTTTTTAAAGTTTGTATAAATGTGTAGTTTTTGGATTTTGTATAATATAATTTATATAATGTAATTTGTATAATATATTTTGTATAATTGTTTAAAGTTCATACGTTTATGTTTGTATCAATTCGTTATTTTGAGTTTTATTATATCTGTATAATTCTAGACTTTACATTACCCAATTATACAAAAACACGTGAATTATACAACCGTACCTACGAATTATACAAACGAGATGCGAATTATACAAATTATTGTCCTCTCTCGCTCGCCTCTCTCCTCCCTCTCCCAATCTCGCTCGCCTCTCTCCTCCCTTTCCCAATCTCTCTCGCCAGAATATACAAATACATATGTATAATATACAATTATCTAACCGATATACTTATACAATTCACCTCTCTCCCACTCTCTGCCCTCTCTCGCTCACCTCTCTCATCCCTCTCCCAGTCTCGCTCGCCACTCTCCTCCCTATAACATGTAGCTACGAATCGTAATTAGCAAACTATAGCTATGGAGTGTAATTAGGCTATTTTTAAGTGGCTATATGCAAAAGTTCCTCATTCAAATAAGGTTTTTTTATTGTGCATCGAGTTGGATCCTTAAGGGCCTATGGGCTAGAATTGGTAAAGGAGACAAATTTAGTTGCGATTATTGGACCGAGTAAAATATTGGAGAGTTTTGCGTGGAATCCGAGCCCAATCAGGAACTGGTTAAAAAGGATTTTGAGTTAGAAAGAAAAATTATATGCATATTATGTGTAGTTTTAGCTCATCTGTTCTTTTCACTCCTCTCATGAATTCGTCTCTCATCTCTTTTTTGATTACATATCCTAGTTCTTAAGTTATTCTACAATTTCCCTTTTGTTGTTTACATTTCTTTCAGTATTGAGATCAATATAATATATACCTTAAGTGTTTCTAGTATAAAAATTGTAATTTCTAATTTAAAGATTTCATAATCCAAAAGTCTCAAAATTCTGACTATATCCCATTAATTGAGGCAAAAAAGTAATTTTCAATCTTGAATATTTGGCTAAATAAGACAATATTGGAGTAAACAAAATTAAAATCATCCGTTTTCACAAGATTATTTCCTATAATTTTCCGAGTTATATTGACCTCAAAGGCCCCGTAACTCATAAAGATATTAAAGTAAGGGAAAGGGTGAAAAATGCCCTTAAACTACGTGAAAAAAATAAAAATGTCATCCGTTTATAGTTTGGTTCAAAAATGTCTTTACCGTCAATACTTTGGTTCAAAAATGCCCTTAAACTATGCAAAAGGAACAAAAATGCCCTTCATTTGTAGTTTGGTAAAAAAATGCCCTTGCCGTCAATACTTTGGTCCAAAAATACCTTACGGTTATTTAATGGGTCAAAAATGCTCATTTTTCAAATAAATATATTATTATTTTCTTTTGATAAAAAAGGACAAATATACCCCCAAACTATCGTAAATGGTATGTAGATACCCTCCGTCATACTTTTGGGACATTGATGCCCCTGCTGTCCAAAAACTAGAGCATATATACCCTTTATACTAACAGACATAAACGTATCATAATCTTATCCACCGACCCGACATTTATTAAATATTGGATCGACGGATAAGATTGTGCCACGTAGCCCTATTTAGTCTTCCATTAGAGTGAAGGGCATATATGCTCTAGTTTTTGGACGGCAGGGGAGTCAATGTCCCAAAAGTATGACGGAGGGTATCTGCATACCATTTACGATAGTTCGGGGGTATATTTGTCCTTTTTCCCTTTTCTTTTTAACACATTCTTTTTCTAATAATATTTTTTAAAAATTAGCAAATGTTTATCTTACTTCAATTCAGAAAAAAATAAAAAATGAAAATATTTCTTATTTTATTATCATTATTTTTTATCGTTATATAAATATAAATTAATGATGGATATACTATAATCTTATATATATGACATATATTATTTGTCAAAAGGGTACATGAAGTTATTCTATTTTAATTGATAAAATGAGATTAAGAAGAAAATAAATATTTCCTACATTTTTATTTGTTTAAGTGATTTTAGAAGAAAGAAAACAAGAATAGTGTTCTTTAATAATATTTTAATTAGGAAGAAGATGTGTTTAAAAAGAAAAAAAAAATATTTATTCAGAAGAGAGCATTTTTTACCCATTTTGTATAGGGGCATTTCTGGACCAAAGTATCGAATGCAAGGGTATTTTTGAACCAAAGTATTGATGGTAAAGACATTTTTGAGCCAAATTATAAACGGAGGGCATTTTTGTTCCTTTCACCTAATTTAAGGACATTTTTGACCCTTTTCTCTTAAAGTAATGACAAATGTTTAGTGTCTTATGGCAAGATCTAAAGTACGTGCATAGATTTTCTTGTTTCCTATCCTAGAAACTTGAATTTATTAGGAATACAAGCATATGGTAACCACGTAACTTGTCATTTGAAAAGATGGGGAAACAATAATTTGATTTTGGTAAGCAGACTCATCACGATATTAGAATTGAAATTTTGATATTAAAATTATGTCAAACGTATCAAAATATCATTTAATCTTGTAGTCTTAAACATGTCACGTGAAAAGATGAAATCAACATATTGCTAAAAGAAGGAAAGGAGTCATGAATATTTACATTAAAAAGAAAAGTAGGTCACTTCTTTAATGAAAAAATTACATTCTATACCAGCCAGTGGCGTAGCCATAGCACCCTTCGTTGGAAAATTACGTTGTATATATATGTCAAATTCTACATTTAAAGGATATATATTTAAATTTGGACACCCTTAACAAAAGTTATGCCTTTGGCGTAGTGGTAATGAGTGTCCTTTTGAATGAAGAAGTTTTGGGTTTGAACCCCAAATATCATAATATTTTTTATTTTATTTTAACAGCCACACACCATTATTCTTGGACACCCTTAATAAAATTTCTGATACATCACTTATTTCTATTGAAAGTTGACACCATACAAATGAAGTACAATAGTTTTAAATTTATATATATATATATTTGAGCTGTTGAATATTTTTGACATATTAAATTTATGATAAAGGAGATTCAAAAATGCTTTAAAACATAGTTTAAATTATAACTGTGATATTCTTGATTTTTTAAAAAACTCCATATAAATTTGTGATTCTGCCACAGATTATAATTAGCAATAAAGTCTATGCATCATAGCATTTTGTGGTAGAGAATTGAGTTTAGATGTCATCACGCACATGCACTAATGTTATATTCAATCATGCTAACTTTGGAATATCAGATTTTAATAATTAAAATGAAGAATTCAGTACTAGAAAAAGCAAGGTGGAATTGTCGTTGTCAATACATGGGCATCTAGTAGTTCTCGGTTTAAGATAAAATTAATATTTATTTTTCTATTTAACTTTGTTTTTAAAAACTACAAATATTTCAATTATAGAATATATAATTAAATATAAATATTTAATAAATAAAAATTATATCCGAAGACATGAATAAATATAAGATAGTCAAAAACTTAAATATTTTTTAAAAAAACACATTAAAAAAGAAATACAATTGATAATTTGATATCGAGAGAATAATGATAGATTTAATTTGATCATTCCATTGGTGCCTGTTGTTTTCCATGCAAGTGTGAGCTGGAACCAAATATAATTTATTTATTTATTTATAGCTTTTCAATAGTCAAATAAAAGATAGCAAAGTCAAACAAACTCGTTATGTTTCATTTTTTGCACGAAACTCTCTTTTTTTCCTTTTAAAAAAAAAATGAAACTCTTTTTATTCTGAAATAATATAAGAATACTTAATTATCATTTCATTTTTATAAGATTTCATAACTTTCAAACATATAAATACTTTCATTATTTTTCTTACAATTTAAAACTTTAATGTAATATTATGTTCTCTTTTCATCCACAATTTTATTTTATTTTATTTTTCTTCATCCATATAATATTAGTATGTAAGTCAAACTAACATGCATATTTAATTATGAAGCTAGTCAAACACTACGCATAAAATAAAATGGTAGAAATATTTAATATTACAAACTGAGAAGGATTTGCCGTAATAGGAATTTTGTATTTTCTAGAAAATACTTTTACTATTGTAGTTTTTTTCTATTATAAATTAATTTAATATATGTACTCTATAAAATCGAGAATCAATAATGCTGCAAAAAATATAAATTTGAGGGCGATTTTAAATTTGCAATAAACAAAGTGACAAGCTGATAGTATAAAGGTTTCCTTGGTTTACGACAAAATTATGATTGTTTGTTACGTGCACACTGATTGACTATGTAAATTAATTTGAAAAAATTGAAAATAATATATAAATAAAGGATTTATTTTTTTAGAAATAACGATCGTTTGAGACCTAATTATCTAACATAGTGATAGTATAGATAATTTGAAATTCGTTCATTATTAGTGTTACAGTTGTTTTTAAAATTCGTGACATATCAGTGATATAATAATAAATACAAAGTGAATTATTATATCGTTGATATAAAAGGAAATTTAAAAAATGTTATATTATTGATAAAAAATAAATTTCAGAAACTAGTATATTACTAATATAAGGAGAAAGTCAAAAACTATTGGTATGTTTGATAAATATAAAATATAAATTTGTATTATAATTCATCCAAAAAAATAAATAGCCAACGTATATTTATATTGCCAACGGAATAATATTTTTGATTCGCAATTAATCTCCGCATCGAGCCGCCTCAACCCCTCTTTATCCAAAAGACACAAGTGGGCAGTGGTATAGGACTACTTTTTATCTCTCTTTTTATTTTGTTATCTTCTTAGGGTTGTGATAAGGTAATAATTTTTTTAATATTTAATTAGATATTTTAAATTTGAGCTGTAAAATATAAAATATATTTGATAGAGAGCATTATATTTTCAAAGAGGTGAGACTTTTAATTCGCTCAAAATATGTATTAAACAGTGAACACCATGTAGAAAATAAAAATAAAATAAAATCTGAATACAAGATCTTGTTGGATATATGCAAATTATAATATACCTAAATAAAATACAAAATATGTGTTTACTTCTTTAGTAAAATAGAAATTTATTTACTATTATGAGAGTTAGTTTTGTTATCCTGTGGTTTTAATTCAATGTACTATGATTAATCTAAAAGACTCATATTCCTAGTTTATCAAATAATACTCTACAGAATTTTATTTAACTTATCAAAATTATCTTTAGTTTTCTGTGTATCTCAAATTTGAATTAAAAGATTATATTTATTTTAATTAAATAATAATAATAATAAACTAATATAATTTGATATGAACATGAGTGCTGATAATGCACTGTGCACATACTTCTTTCTTTTTATTTTTCTCTCGATATTCAGTATTTATATTGAATTCACTTTAATCCGAAAACATAGTACCATCAAAGGGTAAAATTATAACTTTAAGGCATATATATCCACTTGATTGTTTCCGCGTACAGCACCTCAACATTGACCAGTTTTAAATTGACTACCCAACTTGTGTATAATTAATTATACATTTATGATCATATTATACTTTATTACATCTAGTCAAAATCAAATATCTTAATGATTCTGATAAACAACATATATAACTAATATAATTATCCTTCACCATCCATCTATAAATACCAATCTCAAGTTGCAAATGTATCATATAACAAACAAGCTAAAACATGTCTCATTCATGGCCTACTACACTTCTTGCCTCTCTCTTTCTTTTCTCCCAAATATTTTCTTGCATTGCTCAAGTTCCACCTGAAAACACCTTTAAATTCGTCAATGAAGGCGAATTAGGACCTTATGTTGTAGAATACAGAGCAGACTATCGAGTTATTAGTATTTTCAATAACCCATTCCAGCTCTGTTTCTACAACACAACTCCTAATGCATGGACATTAGCATTGCGAATGGGCACTGTCCGTTCTGAATCACTCATGCGTTGGGTGTGGGAAGCAAATAGGGGAAACCCCGTTAAAGAAAACGCGACATTCACGTTTGGAACTAACGGAAATCTCGTATTGGCGGATGCTGACGGTCGAATCGCTTGGCAGACCAACACGGCCAATAAGGGGGTCACAGGGTTCAAGTTGTTACCTAACGGTAACATGGTGCTACATGACTCTAAGGGTAAATTCGTCTGGCAGAGTTTCAACTATCCCACGGACACTTTACTAGTGGGCCAAACACTCCGATTGTCCGGCCCGAATAAGCTTGTGAGCCGGGCCTCGGTGAAAAAGAATGCGAACGGGCCTTATAGCTTGGTGGTGCAGCCGAGATTGTTCGCTGTCTACAAGGGGAACAAGGTAGACGTGGAATTAGCTTGGTTCGATTATGGGAATAATACATTGGAATCGATAAAATTGAACAGTGGGAATCAAAGATTGAAATTGGATTATAGATTTGCAAAATCGACACAGAGAAGTTCACATGTGATGGCATTTACTAAATACAACACAACATTGACATATCTTAGACTTGAAATTGATGGAAATCTAAAGGCCTACACTTTTGTTAGAGATGAAGAAGCTGATGAATTCCGTTGGAAAGTAACTTATAGTAGGATTTAAAACGAAACGTCTAAATCTGCATGCACACTATCCTTTAAAAGTAAATTCCAATAATTGTTGTTGTTATATTGTTGTAAATGTAGCTCTATAAGATAAGGATTAGTGTCCAGTACAATAAGTGGGTCCACAGCTAGTAGTCCAATAAATGACTAGTAGTTCCTATTTAATGTTAATTATATTTTTCTTTTTCCCTTTTTGAAAAAAATATTATGTTTTGATTGAATTAAGAGTGTTTTTTATTTTGATATATATAATTATTTTTGTATTGAATTGAAGGTGGTGCCTCGTTATGTTTTCTGTTGTTATATTTACGAAAGAAGCTTTTAACAAGTGAGATCTCAATTGCCTTTGTTGAATTATTTAATCATGATAAATTGTATTAACTTGAGTTAAACAGAATTAGTTATGTACTTTCTTTAATCATATTTATAAAAGAGGAACTTTCGCAAATAACCACTATAATAAACTTAATTTTGCTCCATAGCTATAGTTTGCATATTTACGGACTGTAGCTACAGTATAATCTGCCTTGTTTGTATAATTCACGGATTTATATAATTCACAGGTTTGTATAATTCGCGGGTACGTTTGTATAATTAAGTTATTTTTGTATAAACTCAGAATAATAAATTTATATAATTACAAACATCAGAAGTGTGAACAGTTATACAAAGTAATTTTCCCTTTATAAAATGACCCTTTGGGCTTATTGGTAAACATTCTGTAAAAATAAGTATTTACCTTCTGGGCTAATATTGAGAAAACATAGTATATAAACATCAATATATTATACTTAGTTCCTTTATTATGATTTCTATATTAAAATTTTAGTATAAGCTATTTGCAAATCAAAGAAAAAAAACTGAAGTCCATATTCAATGATAATTAAGGATCGTTTGAAAAATCAATCATTTGAAGTTGAAATTTTCAGGTGACGCGATTTAGATATCTTATTTTGTATATTTTCTTATAAATGTGTGTACTTAGTAATTTATTAAAATTATTAAAAACTTCTTAAACTCTGGTACAATCTTATCAAATGAGTAAATTATATTTCATCTTACATGTTTGATTTCGCACCCAACACAAATCTTAAAAGATAATACTATAAAATGATATATTTATTTTATCACCTTTTTGAAAATAATAAATTTAATATTTTGAAGAATAATGAAAGATTTAAGAACCAAGTGATAATTATTTATGATTTGTTTAAAGTAAGCAAAGAAAAACGAACGGAGGAATAATTCACAAACAACTATCTAAATATCTTAAGACTTCAAATTAATAAATCACATATTTCCTATTTTTGAATAATTTAAAATTGAATTTTATGCAACTTTATAAATAAACATTGTTTTAAAATTAAATCTCAAAAATCAAAATTTCAAATTCTATTATCAGGCGCCTACTAGTAGTATTTAGAGCCCATTTGATAGGCTAGAAAAAGAGAGTAGATTTTAAGTTAAAAAAATAATTAAATTTAAATGATTTTTATGTCAAAAGAAAATTAAGGAAGTCCTATTTTTAATTTTTAACTTTTTTAAAGTCATTTAAAACTTATTTTAAGTTATTTTTAACTTTGTCAAACACTTATAAAAACTAAAAATAACTTAAAAGTAAATTTGACCAACTTTTAAGCCAATTTAAATAGACTCCAATTCCGACCTTACTTACACTTTGCAGCGACCCAATACTTGTTGGAAAATATATAGATGAGGAAATTATAATATCAAAATAATAATACAAGAATTAGGACAAATGCTATTACAATAATATTCTTAAGTAATATATATGTGTATATATATATATATATATATATATATAAATATAATACTTGAGTCGTACTAAACACTATCTTAAAAAAACTATTTCAGACATGTGAAATGTTTCCCCAAAATTAAATAAGTCTTCCTCTAATTAATCAGAGGATACCTGAATCAACAAAATATAAATGATACAAAAAGAAAACAAATCAAGAGAGAAATTAAAAGGTGGCTAGCTAATACCCCTTCACTTCGTTGTCTACCTATAAGACAAAACCAACCAATATATATAGAGAGGAGCAAGGCGGTGGAGAACATCTCAACTTGGAGGCAAAGGAAAATATTAACTTGGGGAGAAAGGGAAGGCATCCAAGTCATTTAATATGACATAAGAGTTGATGTCAATAATGGGTTTAAAGTTATTTTAAAATATTCAACAATACTTATCGTTCAAAAATTTTATCGTCATTCTAGATTAATGAAAATATCTTTTTTTAAATTGTATGCTTCTGGACCCTAGTTACTTCTACTTTTGGATATATAATAATATAAAATAAAATAAAATCTGATCTACTCATGTACTATATCATTTTAAAATTTTCTTGCTATAATTGTCCAACTTGCGTATTCGAACGGAAAACTTCTAGACAACTTTGCCTTTTGTTCGTCACTCATGACGACATCGTTTTTGTAGTTCACATGAACATGCTAGATGTTTTTAAGTTCAAGAAACTATAGTAATATTTTTTACACAGAAAAAGAAATGGAAAAAATTGAAATGATAGTAACAATATGTTGTTGTGCCATAGCAATTACTTTGTTTGTGTGTCTATGGAAAGTACTAAATTGGGTTTGGTTCAATCCAAAGAAGTTGGAGAAATTGTTGAGGAAACAAGGGCTAAATGGGAATTCATACAGATTATTGTATGGGGACATGAAAGATCTTACTGGGATGATTAAGGAAGCTAATTCAAAGCCTATGAATATGTTTGATCATGATTTAGCACCAAGAATGGTGCCTTTCTTTCTTGAAACCATCAAGAAATATGGTAAGTTTTCACTCAAAAAGTTTATTCATTTGTATGGTGGAGCCAAGAATTGAAGTTTATGAGTTTTGAACTTGACATATATCCATAGCCCTTTTTTAGTTATTGCGTAACTTATAAAGTTGATGTCATGTGATCAGGAAATCACGGATAAGATAAAAGTGTTTACAATTTACACTTTCGGTAGAAATGTAGGGTAACCTTGCTTACAATAGACTCTTGTAGTCCGGTCCTTTCCACCTGTGCATAGCAGGAACTTTAGTTGATCGGACTACCTTATATTAACTACTTATTAGTGATATAAGTAGTAGATTAAATTCATTAATTTGTTATCCATTCACAAATCTTTCATTCATTTCCACAGACGGAGTTAGGATTTGAAGTTTAAGCTTTTTGAACTTAAGTTGTACCAATAGTTCTCTTTAGTTACTAGGTTCGCAATTAAATATCTATACATATTCACTGAACTTGCTAATACAAATAAGCAGTTTAGCTAGAAGCTCCTTGGTGTATGCAGTTTGTTTCAACTTTTTTTCGAATTCGATGAAATTTGTAATGAGCCTGTTCTCCTGGTTTGTTTGTCTTCTAAAGATCATTCTGTTCATTTCGTTCTCTTCGATTGTATAGATGTTTTGTTTCGAAATTTGTACTAGTTGTAGTTAATCATGAGACATATACATGTTTGCAGGGAAAAATTGTTTTACATGGATGGGTCCAAGACCACAAGTACTGATCATGGATCCTGAGCTTATAAAGGAAGTACTCTCGAAAACCTATGTGTATCAAAAGCCTCATGGAAATCCATTAGGCACCTTATTTGTACAAGGATTAGTAAGCTATGAGAAAGACAAATGGGCCAAACATAGAAAAATCATCAATCCCGCATTCCATCTAGAGAAGTTAAAGGTTTGTCATTCAACTTCGTGATTGGTCAACCAGAAACTATTATGTTGGGCAATTCTTACTCTATGTGCGCTATTGCTTCTATCTCCTTTGATTTGCCTTCCTTATCGTTCAATCTAAACTTTTATGTCATATGACTATTTCGAGTAATATGATATCTGCTACCTGACTTGATGTAGACAATAATGGTTCTATAGGGACGGATCTCGCCTGGATCATGATTCAATGTTCTAGATTGTTCTTCCACCAATCGATAATATGTTCGCTCTTGCTTCTTTATGTTTTCATTTTGGTCTTGTATGTTCCACATATGACTATATTGAGTGATTTCTACTACCTAGCTTGAGTTAGACAATCAGAGAATGATTTTATGGTTCAAAGAAGTCGAATCTTGTCTGGATCATCATTTGTCAGGACTCTCTTTGCGTAAGTTCCTTGGCTTGGACAGAGTATGTGTTTAGTCCATGTTGTATTCCTACATCCAGAGAGGACTATGTTCGGTGGAATAATTTCTTAGATATATTTACTAGATGGTGATGTAATATGTGTTCCTAATTCTGTTCAAGTGTTACTGTTATTGACATTTTCCCTCGTTCACCATTTTCTCGAACAGCATATGCTTCCAGCTTTTTACTTGAGCTGTAGTGAGATGCTGAGCAAATGGGAAGACGTTGTTCAAGTTGAAGGCTCTCATGAGATAGATGTATGGCCTCACCTGCAGCAATTGACTTGTGATGTGATCTCTCGGACAGCTTTTGGCAGTAGTTATGAAGAAGGTAGAAAGATTTTTGAACTTCAACAGGAACAAGCTCAGCATTTTCTCGAAGCTATACGCTCAGTTTATATCCCAGGATGGAGGTAACTTAATTCTCCTAAGAATTTGGAAAATGTAGCTATAGGAAATGCAAATTGATTAGTTCTAATTTTTGTGAATGCATTTTGGTTTTGTGTTTCATAAAACAATTTCAAAGATTTTTGCCAACAAAGAGGAACAGAAGAATGAAGGAAATAAAAAAGGATGTTCGGTCTTCAATTAGAGATATTATCGATAAAAGATTGAAGGCAATGGAAGCTGGGTACGCCGATAATGAGGATCTATTGGGCATATTGCTGGAATCGAATTTTAAAGAAATTGAACTGCACGGAAACAAGGACTTTGGAATGAGCATCGAAGAAGTCATTGAAGAATGCAAGCTATTCTATTTTGCTGGTGCAGAAACTACATCAGTGTGGCTTCTGTGGACTCTGGTGTTGTTAAGCAGATATCCAGATTGGCAGGCACGGGCCAGAGAAGAAGTCTTGCAAGTGCTTGGAAGTCGAAAACCAGATTTTGATGGATTAAATCATCTAAAAGTTGTAAGTATTCTTGTTGTTTGGTTCAATTTCTATGCCATGGGTACTCTCGTTGTTATTTCTACAAGCACGTGTGAATTTCTTTTGATTATCTCGTTCATGCTTGCTTAACTGATAGAGGAGCATTTCTGTTACAGGTAACAATGATCTTGTACGAGTCGTTAAGGCTATATTCCCCGATAACAGTACTTACCCGACGAATTTACGAAGACATTACACTAGGAGAAGTATCTCTACCAACTGGTGTGCTAGTCTCATTGCCAATGATCTTATTGCATCATGATAAAGATATATGGGGTGAAGATGCAAACAAGTTCAATCCAGAGAGATTTAGAGAAGGAATATCAAGTGCAACAAAGGGTCAAGTTACATATTTTCCATTTGCTTGGGGTCCAAGAATATGCATTGGACAAAATTTTGCCATGTTAGAGGCAAAGATGACTCTGTGTATGATCCTACAAAGCTTCTCTTTTGAATTGTCTCCATCCTACACACATGCTCCTCAGTCCTTGGTGACCACTCAGCCTCAGTATGGTGCTCCACTTATTTTCCAGAGACTATAATTTAATATTTTGTGAAGAGTTTATTCAGACTCGATTCAGGGTGGAGTTACAATATTAAATATGGGTTTAGAAACAGTTTCTCTATTTCATAAAGATAGGGGATTATGTGGTGTACTCCCCACTCTCCCTTGACCCTCATATTGGGTATGTTGTTTTTGTTGTTCGGACAAACTCAGTAGTTCTGGTTTAAATCTAGCATTTGTTTGAGGAAGTCCATTAAAAATACTACACATGGGAATCCGTGCTAGCACGAAATCAATATATGTTGTTCTCTCAATTTCAATTTATGTGACGGTTGAAATTTGGAGAATTACCCCTATTTTTATATGGTTTTTAAATATTTTAGGTTGTTTACTGTTACTTGTATTGAATAATTTATAAAATATTCACTGAACGATTTTTTCAATTATTAATTCTTTTTGAAAATAATAAGAAAATGCTCTCTTCAAAGACACAAATCATTTTTGACTTTGTCGATTTCTTTTGCCTTTTCAGATAATAAAATAGACATATATTTTCCATACATAGTAGATTCAAATTGTAAAATCATTTTAATTCTCACATTAATAAACTGAAAAATCAAATTGAATAAATAAAATAATAGATGAGGAAACAAAGTAAATGATTTTATAGACCTACTTATTATGCTTTTCTATTATTTCAAGAAAGCAAGACTTTGAACGTAGACATGTGTTACATGCAATGATTTTTTTCAGGTGGCTTAGTGTGTGACTGTTTCACATTGATGATATGTGTCGGAGGTGGGGATACGATCTATGTTTTTAGGATTATAATTACAAAAAAGTCCTCAGATATTTTCCTTTGCTCATCAATGTCTTAATTTTTCAGACATGGTAGATATAAATATATAGTAGTAATTTATATGGACACATAAATTTAATTCAAACAAAATGGACAAAATTCAAATATTAGTAACAATATGTTGTTGTGTCATAGCAGTTGCTCTGTTTGTGTGTCTATGGAAAGTACTAAATTGGGTTTGGTTCAGACCAAAGAAGTTGGAGAAATTGTTGAGGAAACAAGGGCTAAAAGGGAATTCATACAGAATATTGTATGGTGATATGAAAGATTTTTCTGGGATGATTAAAGAAGCTAATTCAAAGCCTATGAATATTTCTAATGATGATTTATCCCCAAGATTGGTGCCTTTCTTTCTTGAAATCATCAAGAAATATGGTGAGTTTTCGAACTCTAACAGATAGTTGTTGACATGTGATTAGGAAGTCGTAGATTCGAGCTGTGGAAACAGTCTCTTGCAGAAATGTAGGAGCTCAGTGCAAACCCATAGCTAATACTGTAGCTCCGCAATCATCAAGTAACTTAGATAAGGAGTATAATTATATAATCAGGTTACTTATTCTGCAATTACAAGCAAATTTCCAGGTAAATATTAGTAACTGATAGAAAACTAAAAATAAAGTAGGGGTGACAAAATCAAACGCAACCCGTCCAATTCGTTTAAGTTGACCCCCTCATTCATGAATTCAATCTAACCAATTTCAACCCATTAAAAGTTTGGGTTGATATGTAACCGAATTGCGCTCACGGGAAATCTTGTAAAAAAATAATTTAAAATTCGTTTTTTCAATTTGATAGTATTATAAAGCCATAAATCATTAAAAAAAAAAAATTAATAATTTTAGAGCAACTTTCACGTTTAGCAAACATAAAAATCGTATTTGTATGCTATAGCTATAGTTTGCATAATTGCGCTCCATAGCAAACTTTATGTTTGCTATGGAGCATCAGATTGTATAAATCGCTGGGTGCATCAAATTTGTATAAAATCGCTGACAGCCTCTCATTTGTATAAATCACTGGCAGTCTCTCAATTCAATTTTATGTGTTTGTATATCTACATAAAATTTGAATTTGTATACAATTGAATCGAAATAAAACGTTTGTATATCAAATCTCTCTCGCTTTATACAACACAAATTATACATTGTAATTTGTATAATATGTGTTTATATAAAGTGAGAAAGAGAGAAAGACAAAAGAGAACTGGGCAGGGAAGATCTGGATTTGTATAATTATAGGTGTATAGGACGAAAATATATGTATTTGTATATACACTTTTCTCTCGCTTTATACAAACACAAACACATTTTATACATTTGTGTTTGTATAAAGTGAGAGAGGCGAGGGAGAGACTGGCGAGCGAGAGAGGGAGAGTGGCGAGTGAGAATTTCAGGGAGAGAGGCGAATGACAACAATTTGCTACGGGTTACAATTAAATCAAACTGTGGCTATAGCATTTAATTTGAATTAATAGTTTGCTATTATATACAATTTTTCTATGATTTTATTAGGTGCTAAAATATTTTTAAAGACAGAGTAAAACAATTAAACTTAGTAAAAATTGGATTTGATTGGGTCTTTGACCCATTATATGACCCATTATCTAATCCATTTTAACCCAAGCAAATTTGGGTTGGATTGGGTCTTCACTCGATTGTTGTCTTAACTCATTACGACTAATTCAAATTTGACCCAACTCGCCCAATTGCCACCACTAAAATAAGGTAACTAATTTGTTATTGTAAAATTAAAATGCACCAACTTTTACACTTTGAATTTTATATTGAATTGGTAGGTGTTTGTACATGAATCAATCAGGTGAGTTTTGGTTTGGTGGAATCAATTCAATAAAAGAAAAGAAGAAATTCGAGTCAGTTGATTTAATAGTTGTGTCTATTGATATCCACATGCTCGGAGAGAGGGTAAGGGCTACATACTCAGTGTAGTCCCACAAGTGAGGTATGGGGATTGAGTACAATGTAAGCAAATAACTTTGCAGGCTAGAGATGTTGTTTTCGATAGACGCTCAGCTCAGAAGAGAAGATATTTGAAGCACGATCGCAACACCTGTTGATTGTGTGTGTATATAACTTAAATCCATTCACAAATCCCTCATTCATTTCCTGTATTGAAATCACCTTTTCTGGTAGGAAACTTTTGCTTGTTGTCTGTAGTTTGTTTTGACTTTCTTCGAATTCGATGAAATTGTAATGAACCTGTTCTCCTGATTTGTTTATGTTCTAAAGATCACTCTGTTCATTTCGTTCTCTTCGGATGTATAAATGAGACATATATATGTTTGCAGGGAAAAAGTCTTTTATATGGATGGGTCCAAGACCACAAGTATTTATCATGGACCCTGAGCTTATAAAGGAAGTATTCTCCAAAATCTATGTGTATCAAAAGCCTGGTACAAATCCATTAAGCGCCTTATTGGTAAGAGGAATAACAACCTATGAGGAAGAAAAATGGGCCAAACATAGAAAAATCATCAATCCCGCGTTCCATCTAGAGAAGTTAAAGGTTTGTCATTCAACTCACGATTGGTCAGCCAGAAACTATTATGTTGGGCAATGCTTAATTAGCGATGGATGAAATGTGTGCTCTTGCTGGCTAAGTCTTTCTATCTCCTCTGATTTGCGTTCCTTATCGTTCAATCTAAACGTTTATTGCATATGACTATTTCGAGTAATATCTGCTATCTGACTTGAAGTAGACAACTATATGGTTCTATAGTGACAAATCTCGTGTGGATCATCATGCGATGTTCTAGATTCTTCATCCACCAATCGATAATATGCCCGTTCTTGCTTATCTGGCTAATGTTCTGTCTAAAGATTTCTTTTCGCTTTGACTTTCCTTCTTTACATTTTCAACTGGTCTTGCGCGCATGTATTCCACATATGACTATATTGAGTAATTTCTGCTGCCTAGCTTTAGTTAGACAATCAGAGAATGATTTTATGGTTCAAAAAAGTCGAATCTTGTCTGGATCATCATTTATCAGGACTCTCTTTGGACAGAGCATTTAGTCCATATTGCTCTTTTATGAATTCAGAGAGGACTATGCTCGGTGGAATAATTTTTTAGATGTATTTACGACCAAATGGATCTGTTTATTCCTGACCTTGCTTCACCTTAATTGTTATATGAACGATCTTTGTTTTGATGTAACCAACAACTTGTACTAGATGGTGATGCATCGATATATATTTTCCTAATTCTGTTCAAGTGTTAGTGTCATTGACGTTTTTCTTCGTTCAGCATATGCTTCCAGCTTTTTACTTGAGCTGTAGTGAGATGCTGAGCAAATGGGAAGACGTTGTTCAAGTTGAAGGCTCTCATGAGATAGATGTATGGCCTCACCTGCAGCAATTGACTTGTGATGTGATCTCTCGGACAGCTTTTGGCAGTAGTTATGAAGAAGGTAGAAAGATTTTTGAACTTCAACAGGAACAAGTTCAGCATTTAATCGAAGCTGTACAGACAGTTTATATCCCAGGATGGAGGTAAATTTAATTTTCCTAAGAATTTGGAAAATGTAGCTATAGGAAATGCAAATTGATTGGTTTTCTGTTTTGTGAAAGATTTTTGCCAACAAAGAGGAACAGAAGAATGAAGGAAATAAAAAAGGATGTTCGGTCCTCAATTAGAGGTATTATTGATAAAAGATTGAAGGCAATGGAAGCAGGGAACGCGGATAATGAGGATCTATTGGGCATATTGCTGGAATCTAATTTTAAAGAAATTGAACAGCATGGAAACAAACACTTTGGAATGAGCATCGAAGAAGTCATTGAAGAATGCAAGCTATTCTATTTTGCTGGCGCAGAAACTACATCAGCATGGCTCCTATGGACTATGGTGTTGTTGAGCAGATATCAGGATTGGCAGGCACGGGCCAGAGAAGAAGTCTTGCAAGTGTTTGGGAGTCGGAAACCAGATTTTGATGGATTAAATTGTCTAAAAGTTGTAAGTATTCTAGTTTTGTTGGTTCAATATATGTGGCATGGGTATTTACTTTCATTGTATTAATTGCTTTAGTGCTTGAATTTTAAAAGACTGGAGCTTTGATACTAGACTAGAAGATGCCAATTGCCATGGTTTCCTTAGGAAGCGGCAACTCTTCTACAAGAACGTGTAAATTTCTTTTGATTATCGGTAGGGTGAGACTTGAACGTAGGATTTCTGCTTGCTTTGACATCACATTGAATTGTGTGACCATATCATCTCATTTTTCGTAACTTCTCTTTATGTTGGTTACAAGCAAGAGTATTACTCCATTCATAGGAATTAGTTTACCCACAAATATTTAAGGAAGTCAGCAAGAAGCCCCATAACTTAGGGACAAGGGGTACCTCCTCACAACGGGGGTCGCATTAACCAGGCCTGTGCAACCGTTTACAAGAACTTAGGTCCCCACAAAGTTGTAAGACCATGTGTGGGGGCTAACGCCTGCTTAGTGCCATAAGGCCAACTAAGTTGGTGACCTGATGATAGGAGAGCCAGAAACTTAATTAACTTTTTACAGGTCTCGTTCATGCTTATATAACTGATGGAGGAGCATAATTTTTTTGCAGGTAACGATGATCTTGTACGAGTTATTAAGGCTATATTCCCCTACAACAGCACTTATCCGACGGGTTTATGAAGACATTACACTAGGAGAAGTTTCTCTACCAGCTGGTGTGCTAGTCTCGTTGCCAATGATCTTATTGCATCATGATAAAGATATATGGGGTGAAGATGCAAACAAGTTCAATCCAGAGAGGTTTAGAGAAGGAATATCAAGTGCAACAAAGGGTCAAGTTGCATATTTTCCATTTTCTTGGGGTCCAAGAATATGCATTGGACAAAATTTTGCCATGTTAGAGGCAAAGATGACTCTGTGTATGATCCTACAAAGCTTCTCTTTTGAATTGTCTCCATCCTACACACATGCTCCTCAGTCCTCGGTAACCACTCAGCCTCAGTATGGTGCTCCACTTATTTTCCACAAACTATAATTTGATATATTGTGAAGAGTTTATTCAGACTCGATTCAGGGGTGGAGTTACAATATTAAATATAGGTTCAGAAACAGTTTCTCTACCTCATAGTAAAGATAGGGGATTATGTGGTGTACTCCCCACTCTCCCCTGACTCTCATATTGGGTATGTTGTTGTTGTTGTTCGGACAAACTCAGTAGTTCTGGTTTAAATCGTGCATTTGCTTCCGGAAGTTCATTAAATATACTAGACATGAGAACCCGTGCTCGCATGAGCCCAATATATGTTGCTCTCTCAGTTTCAATTTATGTGACACAGTTGAAATTTAGAGAATTACCCCTATTTTTATATGGTTTTTAAATATTTTAAGTTGTCATTGAACGATTTGTTCAATAGTTAATTCTTTATGAAAATAATAAGAAAATGCTCTCCTCCAAGACATAAATCATTTTTGACTTTGTCGATTCTTTTTCCTATTCAGAAAGTAGAATAGATATATATTTTTCATACGTAGTATATTCAAATCGAAAAATCAAACCTAAATAATCTTGATTCCATTGAATAAATAAAACTTAATATCCGCCTCTAAAAATAATAGATGAGAAAAAAAAAGTAAATAAAATGTATCCTTTGTTCCCCATGGTCTATTCTACCTTTCAACGGCTCTATCAATTTTTTGTTGACTTTATAAACCCACTTATATGTCACTTTTTAATTTAAGGTTATGCTTTTCTATTATTTCAAGAAAACAAGATGTCTGAACGTAGGCATGTGTTACATGCGATGATTTTTTTTCCAGTGCTTATGTTTATGCACAGGCGGAGCTAGGTGGGGTTCATGGATTCGAACGAATTCATTACTTTTTTTGTATAATTTGTATTGAGAAAAAATAAATAAATATATATGTATATTAACTTGTGAACCCTTAACAAAATTGATTGACAACTCAATGGTAAGAAAAGGTGGTGAAAATACTTTTCACACTAGTGTTGTGGATTCGAAGAAACATGTTTTGCAATATTTTTCTCATTTGTCCTAAAATTTAAAACCCAAACTCTTAACTCTGGCTCCGCCTCTAAGTGTATGACTGTTTCACATTGATGGGATGTGTCGGATGGTGGGGATACCATAGAGGCGGAGCCAATTAGAAAAGAGAGAGGGGGGTTCAAACCCACAACTCTAGCTTGAAAAACATTTCCATAGTCACGTCCTTAGCAGTGAACGTCAATCAATTTTACTAGGGGTTCACAAGTTAATATATATATATATATTTATTTAATTTTCTAGTAAAAATACAGGATATACGAAAAAGTTACTGATTCGTCCGAACCCATGAACCCCACCTAGCTCCGCTTCCGGATACCATCAATGTTTTTTAGGATTATAATTACGAAAAAATCCTCAGATATTTGCCTTTGCTCATCATTGTCTTAATTTCCCACAGACATGGCAGATATAAATATATAATGGACACACAAATTTAATTCAAACAAAATGGACAAAATTCAAATATTAGTAACAGTATGTTGTTGTGTCATAACAATTACTCTGTTTGTGTGTCTATGGAAAGTACTAAATTGGGTTTGGTTCAGACCAATGAAGTTGGAGAAATTGTTGAGGAAACAAGGGCTAAATGGGAATTCATACAAAATATTGTATGGTGATATGAAAGATTTTTCTGGGATGATTAAGGAAGCTAATTCAAAGCCTATGAATCTGTCTGATGATGATTTAGCCCCAAGAATAGTGCCTTTCTTTCTTGAAATCATCAAGAAATATGGTAAGTTTTCGAGCTGTAGTAACTGGTAAAGTTGTTGGCATGTGATTAGGAAGTCGTAGATTTGAGTCCGCAATCATCAAGTGACTTAGATAAGGAGTTTAATTATACAATCAGGTTACTTATTCCGCAATTACAAGCAAATTTCCTGGTAAATATTAGTAACTGGTAGAAAACTAATACTAGGGGTAGCAAAATCAAAATCAACATGTCCAACCTGTTTAAGTTTGGACGGGTTATTGACCCGTCCATTCATGAGTTCAACCCAACCCATTTTAACCCACTAAAAGTTTGGGTTGATATGTAACCGAATTGGCTTATGAGAAATCTTGTCAAAATATTTTTAAATTATTTTTTCAATTTGATAGTTTTATATAGCCATAAATCATAATAAAGAAAAAAATAATTTTAATAGGTGCTAAAATATTTTAAAAGACCAAGTAAAACAATTAAGCTTAGGAAAAATTAGGTTGGGTTAGGTTTTGACCCGTTATATAAACCATTTTGACCCAACCAAATTTGGGTTGGATTGGATTGGGTGTTCACCTGATTTTTGTTTTAACCCATTATGACCCGCCCAAATTTGACCTAACCCGCTCAATTGCCACCCCTAAAATAAGGTAACTAATTTGTTATTGTAAAATTAAAATGCACCAACTTTATCACTTTGAATTTTATACTCTTGAATTGGTAGGTGTTTGTACATGAATCAATCAGGTGAGTTGTTTTGGTGGAATCAATTCAATAAAAGAAAAGAAGAAATTCGAGTCAGTTGATTAAATCGTTGTGTCTGTTGACATCCACATGCTCGGCGTGAGGGTAAGGGCTCACCTGTTGTTTGTATGTACTACAACATACTTAGTGTAGTCCCACAAGTGAGGTATGGGGAGAGGATAAAATGTATGCAAATACCTTTGCAGGATAGAGAGGTTGTTTCCGATAGACCCTCGACTCAAAAGACCTGTTGATAGTGTGTGTATATAACTTAAATCCATTCACAAATCCCTCATTCATTTCCTGTATTGAAATCACCTTTTCTGGTAGGAAACTTTTGCTTGTTGTATGTAGTTTGTTTTGACTTTCTTCGAATTCGATGAAGTTGTAATGAACCTGTTCTCCTGATTTGTTTATCTTCTGAAGATCACTCTGTTCATTTCGTTCTCTTCGGTTGTATAAATGTTTTATTTCAAAATTTGAACTAGTAGTAGTTAATCACGAGACATATATATATGTTTGCAGGGAAAAAATCTTTTATATGGATGGGTCCAAGACCACAAGTATTGATCATGGACCCTGAGCTTATAAAGGAAGTATTCTCCAAAATCTATGTGTATCAAAAGCCTGGTGTAAATCCATTAGGCGCCTTATTGGTACGAGGACTAGTAAGCTATGAGAAAGACAAATGGGCGAAACATATAAAAATCATCAATCCCGCGTTCCATCTAGAGAAGTTAAAGGTTTGTCCTTACTTTCCTTCCCCTTTTCCTCCTTCAACTTTGTGATTGGTCAACCAGAAATTGTTATGTTCGCAGTTCTTGCTTCTATCGCTATTGCTCTGGCTAAGTGTTGCTATCTCCCTTGGTTTGCGTTTCTTAAACTTTAATGTATCCTACATATGACTAGTTCTAGTAATTTTGCTATCTGATTTGAGTTAGAGAAGCATAGAAGGATCTTACGGTTCTATAGTGACAGATCTCGTCTGAATCATCATTCAATGTTCTAGCTCTTGCTTATCTGGCTAATGTTCCGGCTTAAGATTTCTTTCTGCTTTGACTATCCTTCTTTATATTTTCAATCTGAACTTGCACGTATTCCACATATGACTATATTGAGATATTTCTGCTACCTAGCCTTGAGTTAGACAATCCGAGAATGATGTTATGGTTCAAAAAAGTAAAATCTTGTCTGGATCATCATTTGTCAGGACTCTTTTTGCGTAAGTTCCTTGGCTTGGACAGAGTACGTATTTAGTCCATGTTGTATTCCTGCATCCAGAGAGGACTATGTTCGGTGGAGTAATATTTACGGCCAAATGGATCTGCTTATTCCTGACGTTGCTTCACCTTAGTTGTAATACAAAAGATTTTCTTTTGATTCAACCATACTAGATGGTGATTGATTGTATCAATATTTAGTGTCATTGACATCATTCCTCATTCACCATTTTGTCGAACAGCATATGTTTCCAGGTTTTTACTTGAGCTGCAGTGAGATGCTGAGCAAATGGGAAGACGTTGTTCCAGTTGAAGGCTCTCATGAGATAGATGTATGGCCTCACCTGCAGCAATTGAGTTGTGATGTAATCTCTCGGACAGCTTTTGGCAGTAGTTACGAAGAAGGTAGAAAGATGTTTGAACTTCAAAAGGAACAAGCTCAGCATGTTCTCGCAGCTGTACGCTCAGTTTATATCCCAGGATGGAGGTAACTTATTTCTCTATTACAAACTATAAAGTTCATTAAGGTTCTGAGTTTTGTGAATGCATTTTGGTTCTCTTTTGTGAAAGATTTTTGCCAACAAAGAGGAACAGAAGAATGAAGGAAATAAAAAAGGATGTGCGGTCCTCAATTAGAGGTATTATCGATAAAAGATTGAAGGCAATGAAAGATGGGGATGCGGATAATGAGGATCTATTGGGCATATTGCTGGAATCAAATTTTAAAGAAATTGAACAGCAGAGAAACAAGGACTTTGGAATGAGCATCGAAGATGTCATTGAAGAATGCAAGCTATTCTATCTTGCTGGCGCAGAAACTACATCAGTGTGGCTCCTATGGACTCTGGTGTTGTTAAGCACGTATCAAGATTGGCAGGCACAGGCCAGAGAAGAAGTTTTGCAAGTGTTTGGGAGTCGAAAACCAGATTTTGATGGATTAAATCGTCTAAAAGTTGTAAGTATTCTCGTTGGTTGGTTCAATATATGTGGCATGGGTGTATTTGCTTTCATTGTATTGTATTGCTTGAGTGCTTGAATTTTAAAAGATTGGAGCTTTGATACTGGACTAGAAGATGCCATGATTTCCTTAGGAAGGGGGAACTACTCTAAAAACACGAGTAAATTCTTTTGATTATCGGTGGGGTGAAACTTGAACTCATTACTTCTGCTTGCTCTGATACTATGTTGATATGTATGACCATTTAATCTATACGTTTAAGCTATTAGAGAATTATCGGATGATCTCATTTCCAAAACTTATCTCTGTGTTGGCTATACAAGCTAGAGTACTCCACCTAAAGGAATTATCTCTATGTTGGCAAAGAAGCCTCGTAACTTCGGGATAAGGGGTGCCTCCTCACAAAGGGGGTCACATTCTAAGTTGCTTGGACTCTCCAAAAATGTTGCCGCACCCGTGTCGGATCCTTCAAAAAAGCACTATTTTTGAAAGATCTGACACAAACCTGATGACATTCTTGAAGAGTCCGAGTAACATAGGTCACATTAACCAGGCCCAGGCGACTGTTTACTAAAAACTTAGGTCTCCCCAAAGTCATAAGACCATGTGTAGGGGCTAATGCCTCCCAGTGCCAGAAGGTCAAGGAAGTTGATGAGCTGATGATAGGGAAGGCAACGATTGAAGCCCCAATGAACGACTGCCATAAATATAATGGTAAATTTTTACAGGTCTCTTACTCATGCTTTGATATAACTGATGGAGGAGCATTTCTTTTTGCAGGTAACGATGATCTTGTACGAGTCATTACGACTATATCCCCCATTAACAACACTTACCCGACGGGTTAATGAAGACATCACACTAGGAGAATTGTCTCTACCAGCTGGTGTACTAGTCTCATTGCCCATGATCATATTGCATCATGACAAAGAGATGTGGGGTGAAGATGCAAACAAGTTCAATCCAGAGAGATTTAGAGAAGGAATATCAAGTGCAACAAAGGGTCAAGTCACATATTTTCCATTTGCTTGGGGTCCAAGAATATGCATTGGACAAAATTTTGCCATGTTAGAGGCAAAGATGGCTTTATGTATGATCCTACAAAGCTTCTCTTTTGAATTGTCTCCATCCTACACACATGCTCCTCAATCCATACTTACCATGCAGCCTCAGTATGGTGCTCCACTTATTTTTTACAAACTATAATTTGATATTTTGTGAGAGTTGTCTTGTAATATAATAAAGTTTATTCAAACTCGATTCAGGGGTGGAGTTACAACTTTAGATACGGTTAAGAAACAACCTTTCTACCTCACAAGAATACAGGTAAGATCTACTTAAACCTTAAGCTCACAAACTCCACTTGTAGAACGTTTGGACGAATTCAGTAACTCTTGTTTAAATCTTGTATTTGTATCCAGAAATCCAATATATATCAGGAAATCCATTAAAGAGAATTGTTTCATGAGTGGCATGGAAAAAAGTGTTAGACTTAATAATGTGTTTTGAAAATTTTGTTAGAATTAAGTTTTCAGACTAAATGACCACATTTTTATTTCTAGGGAAAAAGGCTTGATATATCCCTCATATTTGCTATTTAGAGCTGATACAATATTTATTATAAAAGTCGTTCATATATATATACTAGTTTTATGATCATTGCAAGGCACATCATACAAGTGTACGATGTGTAAAATACAAGATCAAATCAATGAACGGTGAGCATATTCAACTGATATTATGATCATTGCAAGGCACATCATACAAAAATATTGTTATCAAGTGAATTTTAAAACTAATACTATAATGACTTCAATTATACAATTCTTATAATATATCAAGTATTCAACTTGTTAAAAGTTCTTTTTTTAATATGTTACAACACATAAATTAAATGTCGACATTATAGTTACAAAAGATTTAATACCTTAAAGTTTCCGCCTTTTTTTAAGGAATAATACCCTCCACTTTTTTACAGATGCATACATATCGAGAACTTATCGTCGAAGGAGAGTGGTGTTTTGTAATAGTTGTAGAGAAATTCGATCAACATATGTCTTCCTTAGGATGGCTAGTAGTTCATTATCAATTTCCTAGTCTAAACCTACAAAAAAAAGTATTTATTTGTTATAAAATAATCATTGTTTAAATATTTAATTGACATATACAAATAATAATTACATGTATATGTACCCTTCGTCATCTTTGGCTCATTCAAAATTATTAATTCTGTCATCTGTAAATTTTGACAAAAGAAATTTTTATCAAGTTATATACATATAATTGAATTATGAAATACAACACAATCATTTGTGAGATATTAACAGTATGGTAGAAAAAAGAAAACAATATAAACCAAAATTTATATGGTGCAAAAAATAAATGCATATAAAAAAAAGATAACTTTGAATATATATATATATATATATATATACTTATGGACCAACCTAAAAAACAAATGAATTGCATATAAGAAAACTTGAAATCATCATATATTACTAAAATAAAACCAATAGAGCTACATAAGAATAATGATAAAAGGGATCATACAAGAAATGGGATAAATGAGAGGATTTAAGCTTTCAAGTAACAAAACAAAATGAAAGAAGAGGAGGCATACCTGTTGAGCTTGTTTCATCCAACTATTGATTAGTTTAAGCAAAAATAAAATAAAAATAAAAAATAAAATCCTCTCTTGTGTCCATTTGTATTTTCATAACATTGTATTGTGAACATAATAAGTATAATTATTAGTAATTAGTTGAGAATACCAAAATTACTCCAAGCCAAATAGCACCGGATACATTGCAAGGCAATATGTATAGTGATTTTATATTTCTACACAAAATAGTAACAAGAAATTTCAGAAAGAGAAACAATCATAAATAAAGAATTAGAATTGAAACAATCCTTTCTAATTTGAAAAAAATCTATAAATGATAAAAATCTTACAAACAAACAATAGAAGATGAAAAAAGAAGGAACTTTACCATATTAATACGTAGAAATGCTAGTGGAAGAATTCAAGATAACAAATTTGTATTTGGTAGTGGTATATATTGATTTAGCTACAACTCTTCATATTCTTAATTTAATATTAAAAGGAGGAAAACCTTGATTCATGTACTTATTTAATATTCTAGAAATCCTAATTGACTCTTGTTCTTCCACATTCCCTTCCTAATAAATAACTTACAATTCAAAATATAATTAAAATAATATTATTTAATTAATTAGATGTTTAATTTAGTCTAGGGGTAATATGGTAATCCAACTTTTCATCTTTGGAGTTTTCCACTTATAATAATATATATATGAGATATGATATATATATATATATATACCTATTTTTATACACATGGCTCTCATGTCTATTGTCTAATCTAAATGGTCCTTAGGTTAAGAAGATGGTGCCATGCCTAATCAAACTAGTCCTTTAATGCATAGGGGTTGTTTGTTTTGATTCTTATACTCATTCACCAATATAATCTTTAAAATAAATAAGGAAAAAAAGATCTGATATATTCTCATCTTTGTCATTTAGAATTGATATAACTTTCGTTATAAAAGTGACTCACATATATTTCTACTATTACACAAATGACTCACATATATCATTTTCTTCTAATGTGAGTGAAAAAATTAATTTTAATTTTTTAATTAAAAGAAATAATTCATGTAGGGGTATATATATAAATTTGGGGTAGGGAAAATGGGGAGGAGATTATAACGTGGGGAATCAAACTCTCACCAACAAGGTGAGAGTTCAAATAGTCAACCAACTGAGCTACTAAAATTTCCCCATGCAGGGATATATTTGATCCTTCTCATTCGTATCTTTTTTTACTTTTTTTATTCAACAACTTTTGCATTAAAGGACTAGTTTGATTAGACACGGGACCATCTTCTTAACTTCCTGGGTTAAAACACACAAAAAAAATTGTGGAGAAGGGGATTGTAAAGTGGACAAGTAAAAGTGAAACGAGTAATTATATATATATATAAAAGAGAACCCTAGGCCCGCCTACATGGCGCCACCACAAACCATGATTCCCTTTTAATTTATTTATTTCCAAAACTAGCCTTCCTCTTTCATGAAAAGTTGTGACTTTTATGAAAAGTTGTGACTTTTATGAAAAGTTGTGACTTTTATGAAATGTTGTGACCTTTTCGAAGGGTTGTAACTTTTCCAAAGAGTTGTAACCTTTTCGATAAGGCACAATAAACATTTGTTAACACTACCCTTTGTTGTCTATAAATAGATGAATTTCCTCTCATTTTAAAACAAGAAAATTCTGAACTTTTTTTTCTTCTTCTGCACAATTAAATAATCATGTATTTTGCTCCTGTTGAGTGGCTCACTGACACCATTGTTTTTGTATCAATACACTGGTGAATAGGATCGTTCCATCCTGAAAGGATCTATTCCTTTAAACACCGGGTACTAGAGGGAAATAATTTCCTTAAGGGGACACTTTGCATTCAGTGGGCTCAATTTTTTCCTTTCTGGTTCATTCTATTGTTACAGATCCTGGTATGTTTTTTTTTTACAGTCATTAATTTATGGTTATGATATTAATTTTTGCTTTTGAGTACATGTTTTAAACTTTGTTGTTTATGTTTATGCAAAGTTATTGTTATAGTATTTGTTAGTACAGATTAAATACCACACGTTAGTTGAGTATTCACACAAGTTTTCTCTAATGATATTGTTGAAGGTACAATAAAAAAATTACTTAAAGATCTATACTACCATCTCTTGAAGATAAAATTCAAATTTGGTATGACATTGTAAGGACATAAAGACCTTAAAAACTTTATCGCACCTTGATGTGCGAAGTGAACCAGAAAAAGAAAACAAGAATTAATAAACTTTTGACATGGGTTCAAGGATGTGTCGGATGACCTATAGAGGAATATGAATAGACTGTAGCCTCTTTTAATCCCAAAGACATAGATAACTACACAATAAATTAATTGTTCATATTCAATATGAAGTATGGACAAATTCTCAAGTTTACTGCAAGTTGTAAATACTTTTCTTGAAGTAATAAATGTGTTTCTCGACACTGCTATTGGAATAGAAGTATAGCTTCAAATTGAACTCCATTACTCTGGTAAGTTGATTTAAAAAACACACACAAACAAACTGAATAATTTTGTGTAATATTTTTCCCTTTCAAGTATATATAATAAGTTGAATTGTTGTCCAATATGATACATTCTCCCTTTAATTTTTCAATTTAATAATTACTTATGTTACTTTTAAATGTGGAACTTTAAAATGATATATGTAAAGCAAAAGGTAGAGCTGAACTTTCTACACGTTAGAATTAGAATATTTGTTCACTTTTGTCAGCCTTTTAAAATTTATTTATCCCTTCACCAATGATTATTTATTTATTAGAAAATTTAATATCTCAGTTTGTTATTCATTTGATTCCCCAAAAATATCAAATAGTAACACTTCCTGGAAGCAAAATGATAAATTATAAAAATATCAAATAGTAACACTTCCCGAAAGCGAAAGGATAAATTATAAAATCAAATTAAAGATGATTGATTGAAGAATAAATGATAAGATGTTATAATTATCATTTTCCTTTACATTATTAATGTTCGTTACTACGTAATCTTGTATGTAAGCTAATATAGTGTTTTAGTTTTAATGACTGCTAGGTTTTAAGTATTATTTAATAAATTCTGTGATATTAAATTCTTGCGCGAGGCGCGAATAATTTTACTAGTTAGAAAATAAAAGAAAATCCGAGCCATTCTTGTTGTCTTAGGATATATAATTACGAAAAACCCCTCAGTTATTTGCCCACAGATATAAATAATTAAAAGGGACACAGAAATTTAACTCAAACAAAATGGAAAAAATTCAAATATTAGTAACAGTATGTTGTTGTGCCATAACAATTACTCTGTTTGTGTGTCTATGGAAAGTACTGAATTGGGTTTGGTTCAGACCAAAGAAGTTGGAGAAATTGTTGAGGAAACAAGGGCTAAATGGGAATTCATACAGATTATTGTATGGAGACATGAAAGATCTTTCTGGGATGATTAAGGAAGCTAATTCAAAGCCTATGACTCTGTCTGATGATATAACTCCAAGATTGGAGCCTTTTTTTCTTGAAACCATCAAGAAATATGGTATGTACTAAATGTCCTTTTTTTTTGTTTATTTCGAGAACGATTTGTCATGCTTTCCTTAGTATATGCTTTGATATGTTTTTCCTTAAGTGAGAGGTCTATCAGAAACAATCTCTATATCCAAGGCAGGATAATGTTTGCACATGCTCTCCTCCAGAACCCACTTGTAGGATTACATATAGTATGTTGAAGAAAAAATAAGCCCATTTGTGGAATAGTTGTTTAGTAATATTAGGTATTTTTGAGAAAACTGAAGATCTTATAAGAAAACGTTAGATCATGCTCTAAAGTTTTGTACGTTGATGCAAACGTTAGAAGTCAATTTTATGTTTTGTCTGTAAGATTAGGTAATGTATAAGCAAAACATGTATGGAGTGTACTCAAAGATGCTTCTTAGGTAGACGAGGGGAAGTATTTGTTCAAGAGTTGAAGATATATTTAAGTAAATAAAAAGTGTGCTTTCTTTCATACCTTAGACTTTTAGATAGGTTGGTAGGCGTATCTAAGGGGGGGGGGGGGGTCACCGGGTTCACGTAAACCCATGGTCCCCACCCGAGATCATATATAGTAGTGTTATATTTTTTTTAAAATATTTAA